>SZYD01001340.1:0-44478 GCA_009363875.1 Mikania micrantha | reverse complement strand
TTTCATCAAGTTTCTACTTCCAAGATGATTTATTTGAAAGTTTGGATGACTTAGGGGATATCAATTTTACTGTTGACTATGATGATACTGACATCAGAAGAAGATTATCTATGCTTTCAAAGGAGTTTGATAGTTACAAGATGGAGAAAGAAAAGACTAAATTTGATCAATCTTCCTCGGGCACAAACGAACTGGTTGAAATGAAGATTCAGATTGCACAGCTGAGGAAATGGAGGGAAGATGATATAGCTGAGAAGAAGAAGATGAGTGAAATAATATCTGATTTGGAATTTTTTTGTCAAGCTACAGAATGAAGACATTGTTGAGTTAAAGAATGAAAATAGTGATTTAAGGCAAAAGATTACAGAGTTGGAAGCTAAAGATTCTACAACTGAAGCTTCGGGATCTGGTGTAGAGAAGGTGGTTGTTGATCTTGATGATGATGAAGAAAAGGAGGAATAGGATAAGGTAGACTATGGTGATAGTGATGTGGATGGACATCCGAGCTTGAATGCTCATGATGATGATGATAAGGATGGTGATGGTGATGTTGGAGGTGTTAGTAGTGAAATGGTGGTTTAGATTCGATGACTGGAGCTATGGTTTTATATGATTCTTCAAAGGTTGCTGATGATGTTGCTGCAGTTAATGCTGTTTATGATAGGACTACTGATTGTAATGACGTTGAGTTTGAGGATTTAGATGCAATAGAAAATTCTAAGAGGATTATTGATTACTCGTTGCCCACATTTATTGACTTGTTTAAAATGCATTCTGATGTTGACTTGTAGAGGATGATATTTGAAATTCCAGTAGAGAAAGACTTAGAAGAAGGGGAGATTGCTGGTAATTATTCTGTGAAAGACTTTCATGATATGTTTGATATTGATGTTGATCAAGTTTTTTATTTTGAAGAAGATGATGACTTGAACTTATCTGATTTTGAGAAGGATGACATAATTGATGAAGACTTGTATAACATTAACATTTTGAAGAAAATTTTTGAAATTGGAAGTATGTCAAAGACATCCATGGATCTAGTTAAAGAAAAGACAAACATGGACTTCTGGAAAGAATATTAGGAGGAGACAAAATATATTGTTGATCATTTGTATATCTTTAAGAAGAAGATTGAAGTGATTAAAAATAAAGTTCAAGACAACCAAACTACACAATTCAAAAGATTTAAGCTTGGATCCAAATCAAAATTGATTGGAAGAATTGTGAGTTATGGTTACTTTCGTAATATTCCGGAAAATCTTGCAGATAAAGGTCGTTATGTGGTAAAAAGAATAGATGGTTGTCAATATTTTGGTAAAGCTTTATAATTGATGATTTCACCATCTTTTGAGTGCATGCAATTGTCAAGACTGAAGATGATCAAACCTATCCAGACAAATCATAACGAAACTTTTGAGAGGTTATTGAAGAAGGAAGTCAGGACTGGATGGAGTTTGCTTTCACCTCAATTTAGAGACAGAATTCATGGATATGCCAAGCCAACAGTATTCAAAAGACAAAGATTAAGGATGATGGAACAGAATTGGAATCCTTATTTCAAATTTTGGTTCTATGATGAGCAGACATCTGAAGGGGTGATTCTTTTGAAAAAAGATGACAAGTGGAGAGTGATCAGACTGTTAGATCATGTGTGGATTGTAATTGTTCAATGGACGATATTGATCTACTCAATATGGCTGAGATATATGCGGATGATGGATTTCATGATTTTGGGGTAAGTTACAAAGACATGGCAATTCAGTATCAAACCATTGCTAGAATGTGTTATACTTTGGGTATACATTCTAGATGCAATTGGGAAGATGTGAATTATCTATATGTTGAATTGATGAAAGTTCAAAAAGAAAGGGATGATAGAGATGATGTAACATCAGTGCCGGAACCGTCACCGGAACAGTGATCTCTACAGTACGTGAATAGTAAAACAGGTACGAATCTTATACATTTAAGTAAGGTTCACATTCATAAAAATTATCATTATCATTTTGTGTTGTCATAGAACAAATTCAGAAACATTTAACAGGAACACAGTTCAGAACCATGGTTCTTGAGTCAGATAATTATTTGACAATACAGAACCAACATGTGATTAATTGTTTAGGATTTATTATGTATAAACGTATGTGAGGCTTTAAAGAACAAAACACATGAATATTGTTACGTGAATGCTAAATTGATGGGTTATTCGTATAGGTGACGATCTGTATGAATATACCTGAAGGTTTAACGTTCTGAATAATATTCTATAATTAGAAAACAATATTGAAAAGTATAGTTATCGTCATGTTCGTACGGGTGATGATTCGAACGAATACGCGCGACGACCGTACATTTCGATTTAAACAGTAAATTAATATTCTAAATTTAAAATTAATAAGTAGATATTAGTTAATTTATTAGGAATCACAACCTAGAATAATTAAATGATTTCTAATTTTATAATCATGTCGTTTAGTCGCAAAAACTACACGATCCGGCATTTTACGAGAAACCGATCGAGACCGACTAACCGGGGGCGATGGAATCATTTATTATGGCATTAAGTTGCCATAATTAGCCTCACCAACCTCTCCCTCTCTCTTCATCTCGTCTCTCTACTCTCTCTCTAAAAACACTCTCAAGAGCAAATCTTCTCTCTAAGATTAGGAAGCTCAATCCTTGGTGGATTCAAGCAAGTTTGGTGCCAAGACGTTCCTCTCATCGTGTAGATTTCAGAAGTACAAGCGTTGTAAAATTTCATCCACGAAATCTAAGGTAAAAATCCAATTTATATTCGGTTCTAGGGTGACTCACGAACCACTTGGAATCTTTGTTGTTTAATTGGCTTAAACACTCACAAAACACCTAGATGCCCATGTAGTAATAGATGGATTGTTGTTGTAACAGGTGATGATTGCGAGAGTGAGGCAGGTAATGCACGAAATTTCACAGGTTCGTGGGGTACCTCCAGGCAGCAGAACCTTTTGGGTGATAAAGATGGGAGCCGAACCCAGCATCTCTCTGGCCGAACCTTCTTAGGATGGGCCGAACCCTGTAGCCTCTGAACCACGAACCTGCACCGAACCCTGCTTGGTCTGCAACGAACCTGTGAGCTTGCAGCACCGAACCTGTGGTTTCAACTACCCATGGCCGAACCTTAGGATCACCGAACTATCTCCTGGATGCCGAACCCTAGCACTCACGAACCTTGCATGGCCGAACCCTTCCCATGTAGCTCACAAACCTTTACACCGAAACAGTGACCGAACCATTATGATCTGGATGAACCGAACCTTAGCATGGCGAACACTAGGAGCCGAACCTTAAAGGCTCGTTGGTGTACTAGTCGAACCTTGAATGGTCACACCATATGTTGGCCGAACCTATCAAAAGGTTCGCTGCTTGGGAGGGTGTCGAACCTAAACAACCTTGGAAGCCCTAGATTTCTAGCATGCATGGGGATAGTTACGTATACACACATGGAATACACCATGTGAGTGCATGGGGATGACATGGAATACTTAATCTCGTGTAACACTTGTGATGTTAGAAACTAAAACATTAAGGACAAATAACGAGAAGGGTAAAGGCTAGGTGATGAACTAGGTTGTTAGCATTTACAAATAGAATATGTTATGAATGCCGATTAACTTAGTTGTGTAACTATCTACATGGGATCATTCACGGGCTTGAACGACGATCAATTGGGTGTCAAGGATATTAAATTGGTTCTAGATGGGCCCAATGGGACTTAAATAAGTCCATCACATATTAAGCATTTGTACAATTTCAAGTAAAGAAGTTTTAATAAAATTTAAGACTTTACAAATTATTGAATTTAAGTTAATAACTTTCTAAAATCTTGTTTAATTTGAGATGGAAATTTAATTGTAATGCTTAGGTTTGAATATTTATTTGAATTAATTGAATTGGGATTTTCTTATAAAATAGACATTGAAACTGTCTGGATTTAAAACATAAAACAAAGGAAACTCTGCTGAAATTTTTCTAAAATATAAAAGTAAATTATTATGATAAACTATGGGAATTGGGATCATTAAGAAGGGTAACTAAGATAGATTCGATCTTAGATACACTTAGTACTAAGACACTTAGTTGCACACACGACAAGACTTAAACTTTAGGCACAACGACTACTACGCATACTTATTGTATTCGAATTATATTAAAATAACTCAGGAACTGAAGAAACCTAGCTACAAACAAGAGCGCGCATTTTGTGTAGATCCTTTACATAGCAACACAAGTGAGTTCATTGCCCCTTTTCTAACATTTTTGTTTTAAAAAGCGGGGCTGAGAAGCATGCGTAAACTGTTTATTAAATTGTTTACTTAATTTTTCTTTTTAATTTTATATGTTTATATATATAAATGTTATCCTAGACCATGTCCAGGAAGGTTTTATGCAAGTTTAATAACTGATTTACTTATAAATTAAGTGAATAATCGGGTTAAACTAAAACGTTTCAAACAGATCAAAACATTTCAAAAGAATCAAATCAAACATTTTGACAAAACAAGTGTGGGAGTTCAATGAATCAAATCAAACATTTTGACGAAGCAAGTGTGGGATTTCAACGAATCAAACGAAACAATCTTTGCAAAGACAATATTCAATGTTCTACAAATCAAGTGTTTGTTGAACTATGAATCAAGTGTACATTTTGATCAATGAATCTAGTATTCTACGATCAACGAATCAAGTACATCTTGTAACAGGATCAGACGAATCAATAAATCATTTTCAAGGGAAATCCTGGGAAATATCAGAGATAACATATGCCAAAACAGACGAAACAAAAACCCTACATTTCAAGAAGTCCTGGCTAGACCGTTTGACTTGTAGGTCATATGTTTGAGGATATTTACAGATTCCCTAACTACTAAGTACCTAGTGTGACAATCCGACTTTTCAGATTAACCTTGTTAATTGAAAACAGTTAGATTACAGGCCCAATAAGGCCAAGGTAGGCCAATGAGGCCCAATAGTAGTTATGAGGCCCAATTGAATAGGAGTTAAGCCCAATGAAATCAAGGAAGGTCAATGAGGCCCAAGTAGGCCCACTAAGGCCAAAGTAGGCCCAAGGTAGGCCCAATGAGTCTAGGATAGGCCCAATTGTAAATTAAGAGGCCCAATTAGGTTAACTAAGTCCAACAATGTTCTAATTTGCCCAATTGGTGAAAATCCAGCAGTTAGCGGTTAACTTCGTTAATCAGAAACTAACCGAAATGATGTGAAATCATTTAAAGTCAAACTAGAAGGTTGGTAATTGATCAAAAGCAGTATTGGAATGTTAAAACTCCGAGGATAGGATTTCAATTCAATAAGAGACTCAATTTTGACTTTAAGAGTCAAAATTAAGCCATATGAGTGAGAAAATTCGGAATTGGTATTTATCTACCATAATTATTCAAATTAATCACTCATAAAACCTGTAGTGATGATGATAAACGATTATCATCAGTTAATGATCTCATAATTGTCGAATTAAACCTAATTAAAACTCATTAGGTTGAAACCGTTACTAGTGTCGATTAAACTCTCATCATTCGATCAAATTTCATCCAATTGAACAATAAAACCTTCTAGTCGGCACATTTAGAGAGTTTTATATACCTCAATTCGATTCCAGAAGGCACGGGACGAAGAATCCGATCAAGGGGCGGCCGAAAGTTAAGTTAAAAGTTGAACTACTACGATTCAAGATCAAAAACAGTAAGATCAACTCCTACAGACTCTAAAACTACCGACTAAGATAATCCCTATCTTAATTCGGTATTCTAATATCGAATTATATGATAGCCGGTTCTAGGGTTCATTATCTAAAACGAATTGGGGGTTTCGCATCAAACAAACCCTATAATCAAATTAAATGTTATCACAAGTTTCTGAGGGTTCCGATTAAGCTAAACCATAAACTAATTTCTTGTAACAGCATCGATTTGATAAAGATCAAGTTCTAGGTTTCCACGGGTTAAACGGTTTGGGGGTTTTGTTGGAAACAAGTTTTAAAATCGAATTAATTGGCATGAATGGGTTCGTGGGATTAGGTTGAAGAAAATCTGATGATTTCATGACTTGAGGTAGACGAATTGTAAGGGATCGAATGATGGGTTTTAGAAATTGGATTCGAACCTGTGGATACTCAAATAAGCGGATTATAGTGAATTGTTTTTGAATTAAAAACAACCAATAGACTCGAAAAGATTGCAGGAACCATAGCCCCATGGTTCTAGGACCGATGGAGTTCGAATCGTGGGTCTATTGAACCAAGATTTGTTCGGCTAAGGGTGAAACATAGGGGACGGGTTAGGTTGTGTTTAAAACTAGTTGAGACGAAATCATTATCAAATGTTGAAGCAGTTGAGTTGGTAGGATGTGTGGGTTATGAGGGAGGGGTTGCGGGTTCGAACCCGGCCCAACAGTTTTTTTTTGGGTTTTAGTATTATTTTGGTACTTTGCTCGTATCTCATTCGTTTTAAATCCAATTCGACTCGTTCGAAGTGCGTTAGAACCAGAATTAAATTCCTAACGTATTTGAATAATAAAACTCACATTTTGAACTGGGACCGTAATCGCGTATAATTACGGTTGTTTAAATAAAATCATACCTGATTTTATTTAAATGATTTCAAGGGCACGCATATATATGTATGCGTATTCCTAACACCTTAACATACGTGTGTTAACACGTATGTGATTTCAAGCACAAAATGACTACCCGAATAACACAACGAAATTGTTTAAACACAGATCCTTCGTAAGAGGATTATCTACGCGAGTTCACGTATTTGATCATTCTGCAATAATCAAAGGTGCGTACACGGCCCCTTTCTTATTTTAACTGTTTTGGGGGAGAAAACATGTGCAACAAACGCTTTTAGATACATATCACTTGCATGAGTTAGCTGTTTACATTAAGTGCAAACATAGCATTACAAAGCCTTCTCTTTCGAACCGTTTAATTTGCCGGAGTGCAAAGCGTGGTAGTTGAAGATAGATCTATTGGGTTTGACAAACCTCACTTGGTAGATGGGATCTACGCAGGTGTTTGACTGACCAAACACACATATTGCTATTGTTCGTGCTAGACAATAGTGTTAAGGCAAAAACATGCTATAGCATGGCAACTCGTCAGCTTCGGTGTCGACTACTTGTGTAAATAGTTTATATGACTAGCTATCATGACTGTGCATTTGTGATTATGTTATCTACCAACTTGTTATTTAAACTGCTGATTTGAACACTATGATTATTTAAAACCTGTGTTATGCACCAACCTTTGTGTTGACTTGATTTGCATGTTTTCTCAGGACGCTAAGGCGCGCGTTAAAGCTGGCATGGACTAGGAAGATAGAGTCTCATGCATTATAAACACTTTGAATTTGAATTTGAACATTTGAATATTTAAGTACTTTGGTTTGTAATGTTTACTTTACAACTGTTTATGGTTTTTAAACGCTTCCGCAACTTTTTGTAAACTCTGAATGTTATGTTTTAAAGACCAACGTATGTTTTGAAATTCATATAGAGGTCTTCGCTATGTCTAATGATCTGAGATCCTGGTTTGTCATGCTCCCAAACGGTGTGATTCCGTTAGTTGAAATTTGGGGGTGTGACAGATTGGTATCAGAGCCAGTGGTTATAGCGAACTAGGTTTGCATTTTGTAGACTTAGACTATAACTGTTAGACATTAGACACTTGCTTACACGATAGTTTGTATGCACTTACATATGTCATTATGTAACAGATATGGCATCATCGTCTAAGCGTATTCTTGATGAGGAGTCACATGTGGAAATTGAAACAGCTAAGAAGAGGAAACTGGAGCCAGTGGATGATACTATTCACTACGGCGAGGATATTCACATTAGACCCAGAGGGAGCAGCCATTATTGGCAATGGTTCCCTGATCTCATC
The DNA here is from genome assembly GCA_009363875.1 of Mikania micrantha. Taxonomy (NCBI): domain Eukaryota; kingdom Viridiplantae; phylum Streptophyta; class Magnoliopsida; order Asterales; family Asteraceae; genus Mikania; species Mikania micrantha. The sequence goes on along the minus strand of SZYD01001340.1, from coordinate 36,536 downwards.
CGTAGCTGGGTACGCGAGGAGAGAGTGCCTCCTCCATCCACTACTTCATCTACTACTGGCATATGGACATTACTGGTTCTAGGGTATCCGCTAGAGCAAGCATTTGCTGCATTCGTGGCACGTATGGATCGGGAGATCCGTAATATGCGCGAGGCGGCAGGGGCAATCACAGGATTGTTGGAAAGCAACAACTGGATTATGGATAAATGGAGGAGTCTTAAGAGGAACTGATTCGTACAGATGAATTACATGAGAATCTAGTGGAGGATGTGGAAATGATGCGAAATGCTATTGTTGAACTCACCAACCGACTTCAAGATGCTGAACTTCGTGCAACTACGGCCGAGGCACGACAACAAGAGACGGAACTACGTGCGGTTATGGCCGAGGCAAGGGCTGAAGAGGCCATTGCACTATCTAATGCGGCTATAGATGGAACTAATGTAGTCGGGGATTTGGCCGAGCAAGCATTGATACTTGTCACCGAACATATACAGTATGATCATGGTGCAGAAGGTGGTCCACCAGAACGGGCTGATTCATCTTCTAGTGTTGCACCACCAAATGATGGGGTTTAGCTACTTTATGTTAATTATCTTTCAGTAACAAACTTATATGAGTGGGTTGTACTCATAAAAGTAGATTTCGTGTTTAGTTGTTTTGCATCTCTTTGACAAACAATTGTAAGCACTAGTTTATCATAAGTGATTAAGAATTGTTACCTTAATGACTATGGTAGTGTGTTGTATTTACTTTATGCATGAATGTTGGTTATGCGATGGGTGTAGTCTCATTATGTATATTTGTAAATAGGGAGATCATGGTTGGAGGAAACATTAACATGACCACAACGGAAGTTGAGGCACTTATTAACACTCGAATTACCAAGACAATCGCAAACTATACGCAAACATACCAAACAGAACCACATGATCCAACGGGGGGACTGGTAAACCCACAGATGTGCACGTTCAAGACATTCTTGGACTACAAACCACGTAATTTCAAAGGATCGGAAGGAGCCGTTGGACTTCTTCGATTGATTGAACAGTTAGAATCGGTGTTTGAGATGTGCAATTGTCCGGAAGAAAACAAGGTCAGATACGCTATGGGTACTTTGGAGGGTCAGCCTTGACATGGTGGAACTCTATCGTACAGACACTCGGTTTGAATACAGCCAATGCACTTACTTGGATCGGATTCAAAATCCTGTTGCAGGAGGAGTATTGTCATCGTAATGAAATGCAAAAACTTGAGGATGAATACGGACAACTCAAGATGAAAATTTCAAATATTGAGGAATACACTACTCGATTCCAGCAATTAGCAAGACTCTTACCGCACAGGGCAACCCCATCTAGCAAGTGGATCAAGAAATACATTGGAGGGTTGGTATCTCAGGTTCGAAAATTGATCATATCTGCAAATCCTACTACCATACAGCAAGCTGTTCAACTGGCACACCAAATTACTGGTCAAACGATGCAACGGGGAACATTACCCAAACGAACAGTAACAGCTAAGGCAGGAGACCACAAGAGAAAATGGGATAGCATTGAATCCAAGAATTTCACTCAGCAGTCATTTCAGCAGAATCGCAAGCAGGAATTAAACAAAACCCATCATAATCCAAACAATAACCAACAGTCATCGGGAGGGTATAATGGTAAATACCCAAAGTGCAACAAATGTGGATTCCATCACTTTAGGAATCAATGTGACAAATACCGATGCCAGCGATGTAGAAAGGTGGGTCACGTAGCAAAAGACTGTCGAGGGGAACTGCAGGCAAGCTCACTCAACCGGAGTAACACACTGAAAGGATGTTTTGAGTGTGGCTTATCAGGACATTTCAAGAAGGAGTGCCCACAACTCAAGAAGAGACGGGCTAATGACATGATTACAAAAGGAAACAACAACAACAACAACACAAATGTTGCTAGAACAGAACTTTTGTGATTGGAGGACGTCAGGCACGGGAAGATCCCAACGTCGTTACGGGTACGTTTCTCTTGAATTATCACTCTGCCTCTATGCTATTTGACACCGGTGCAGATCGGGGTTTTGTATCTAGCAAATCTTGTGAATTGTTAAGTATTAGTCCTACTGCTTTAGAAAACCCATACACCATAGAACTAGCTAATGATAAGTTAGTTGTTGTAAACCATATTACTAAAGGGGGTGTTCTAGACTTGATGGGTCAAACACATGACATTGACTTTATGGCTACCTCTTTAGGCAGTTTTGATGTAGGCATTGGCATGAACTGGTTGTCCAAACACCAGGCTAAAACAGTAGGCTATCAAAAGATCGTTCGTATACCGTTTTTATATGGAGAGACACTGTATGTACAAGGTGAGAAGAGCAGTACGCCACTGCGCCTCATATCTTGTATGAAAGCACACAAATGTCTGCGTAAAGGTCATACAGCAGTTATAGCACTTATAACTGAGAAGCCGGTAGCTGAAAAGAAGATTGAAGATATTCCAGTAATTTGTGAATTTCCGGAGGTATTTCCAGAAGACTTGCCGGGATTACCGCCTATCAGACAGGTGGAATTCCGAATCGACCTGACACCAGATGCAGCACCGATAGCTAGGGCGCCTTATCGACTTGCACCGTCAGAGAGGCAAGAGTTATCTACACAACTGCAAGAGTTGTTGGATAAGGGTTTCATACGACCTAGTTGTTCACCGTGGGGAGCTCCAGTTTTGTTGTTAAGAAGAAGGACGAGACTTTCCGTATGTGTATCGATTATCGAGAACTTAACAAGGTTACCATCAAAAACCGGTATCCGTTACCCAGAATTGATGATCTGTTTGATCAGTTGCAAGGTTCGAGTTACTACTCGAAGATTGATCTTAGATCGGGTTATCATCAACTAAGAGTCCAGGAGGAGGATATTCCTAAGACAGCATTCAGAACGCGCTATGGCCATTATGAGTTTTTTTTGGTCATGCCATTTGGGTTGACAAACGCTCCAGCTGTATTCATGGATCTCATGAATCGTGTTTGTAAACCTTATCTCGATAAGTTTGTCATTGTTTTCATTGATGACATTCTCATCTATTCTCAGACTGAAGAGGAGCATGCTGAACATCTTCGATTGCTACTAGAATTACTGAAACAGGAACAATTGTACGCTAAGTTCTCGAAATGCGATTTCTGGATGCGAGAAGTACAATTCTTGGGTCATATAGTCAATGAAAAGGGCATACACGTTGATCCAGCAAAGATTGAAGCAATTAAGAATTGGGAAGCACCAAAGACCCCTACCGAGGTACGACAATTCCTTGGTTTGGCGGGTTATTACCGACGATTCATTGATGGATTCTCAAAGATCGCTCAACCACTTACAGCTCTTACGCACAAAGGAACGAAGCATACCTGGGCGGATAAACAAGAAGCTACATTACTATTATTGAAACAGAAACTCTGCAGTGCACTGATTCTGTCCTTACTGAAAGGGGACGGAAGACTTGGTGGTGTATTGTGACGCATCTGCACAGGGTTTGGGAGGTGTATTGATGCAACGTGATAAAGTGATTGCTTATGCTTCAAAACAACTACGACCACACGAAAGGAATTACACTACTCATGACTTGGAGTTAGGAGCAGTGGTTTTTGTTTGAAGATTTGGAAGCATTATCTGTATGGAACTAATATACCATTTACACTGATCATAAGAGGTTGCAACATATCTTTGATCAGAAGGAGCTTAATATGAGGCAACGACGATGGGTTGAGTTGTTGAACGATTACGAATGCGCAATGAAGTATCACCCGGGAAAAACTAATGTGGTAGCTGATGCTTTAAGCAGAAAAGACACTTCAACAAGACGGGTTCACGCACTTATGATGACGGTACATAATGACTTACTTGACAAGACTTTGGATACCTTTGCGTGGTGGTCTAAGGGAACTCGTGGTGGATGAAGCGCACAAGTCCAGGTATTCAGTCCATCCGGGATCAGACAGGATGTATCATGACTTGAAGGCACTGTACTGGTGGCCTCACATGAAAGCTGATATTGCTAAGTACGTTAGCAAATGTTTGACTTGTTTGAAAGTCAAAGTTGAATACCGGAAGCCATTTGGTTTACTGCAACAACCAGAGATAACGATGTGCAAAATGGGAACAGATTTCGATGGATTTCATTACTAAGTTACCCCGTACACTGAGTGGTTGTGATACGATATGGGTAATTGTTAATCGATTAACGAAATCTGCACACTTCTTAGTAATCAAGGAAACTGATAAGATGGAGAAACTGACTAGCATTTACATCAAGGAAGGGGTAGCAAGGCATGGCGTGCCTATCTCTATCATATCAGATCGGGATGCTCGATTTACTTTCAACTTTTGGAAATCACCCCATAAGTTCTTGGGAATTCGTTTGGATATGAGTACTGCCTATCATCCACAGATCGACGGTCAAAGTGAACGTACGATTCAAACGCTCGAGGATATGTACGAGTTTGTGTAATTGACTTTAATGATAGCTGGGAAAACCACTTATCGTTGGTGGGATTCTCTTACAAATCTGGAACCGTATGGTAGAGGTTCGGGATCGACAAAAGAGTTACGCTGACAAACGACAAACAGTTGGAATTTCAAGTAGGAGACATGATTCTTCTAAAAGTGTCATCTTGGAGGTGACACCATCCATAGGATCTTTTGAGATCCTAAAAAGGATTGGTCCGGTAGCTTATCAATTCAATTACCGAATAAACTCAATGGAGTTCATGATGTATTTCATGTTTCGAACTTGAAGAAACGTCTTTCTGATGAGACATTAGTAGTATCACTTGAAGAAATGCAAGTGGACGAACAATTACGAGTTATTGAAGAACCAGCATAAATTATGGACCGAGAGGTCAAACAAACAAAGCAAGATTTTGATAGTCAAAGTTCGGTGGAATTCAAGACGTAGTTCTGAATTCACATAAGAAAGGGAAGACAAATGATGAAAAACTATCCCCACTTATTCAAAACAACAACAAACATTAAGAATGCACGTTAAATTTCGGGACGAAATTTCCTTCAACAAGGGGATGATGTGATATTTCACACTCCAACATTTTCAGATTTCAAACTGTAAGCACAAACACATTACACTATTGAAATTAGTAGGAACAATTGTGCTGAACACAAGCGAAGGCCTTGCAGAAGGCAAACACAAAACACAAACATTTCATAGTAGTACATACATGATTGATTTCAAACAATGTGCTACATTTCAAACATTATATTTGATGTACTACATTTCATGGTGGTACAATCATGAACGGTTAAACAATGGTGGAGTTACATATAGAAGGAACCAGAATAATTGTGTAAGGTAAATTGACGAATACAGGGGCCCATGTACTCGTAAATTTACAGGTACGCATGAATTTTGGAAGTCTCTATTTTGTCGACTACATTCAAACATTTGCTATGTATGAGATTACGTAGTACAGTATACAAACACTTTATTCAATTGGTTTTGTTACAAACATTTGTGTTACATTACATTTTATACATTTTATGTGCTACATTTCATATGTTACATGTTATGGTAGTACATGCATGATTAGTTACACACATTTTGCTATGTGCGGGGTTGCATAGTACAAACAGTTATAGACACTCACTATGTGTGAGGTTACACAACACAGTATGATCAAACACAAACAGTCACAGTTAGGTGAACTAACTAGTGTACACGCAAACAGTCACATTGAACGATCACATTGAATTGTGATGTTGCAAGCATTAGACTTGGTGTGTGAGTACACACAAGCACACAGAATTATCAAATCACACTAACACGTACGATTTAAACTCGTAAGTAGTTTCCTAACTACTCCTAACACTTACTAATTTTCGGGACGAAAATTCCTTCAACAAGGGGATGATGTGACAATCCGACTTTTCAGATTAACCTTGTTAATTGAAAACAGTTAGATTACAGGCCCAATAAGGCCAAGGTAGGCCAATGAGGCCCAATAGTAGTTATGAGGCCCAATTGAATAGGAGTTAAGCCCAATGAAATCAAGGAAGGTCAATGAGGCCCAAGTAGGCCCACTAAGGCCAAAGTAGGCCCAAGGTAGGCCCAATGAGTCTAGGATAGGCCCAATTGTAAATTAAGAGGCCCAATTAGGTTAACTAAGTCCAACAATGTTCTAATTTGCCCAATTGGTGAAAATCCAGCAGTTAGCGGTTAACTTCGTTAATCAGAAACTAACCGAAATGATGTGAAATCATTTAAAGTCAAACTAGAAGGTTGGTAATTGATCAAAAGCAGTATTGGAATGTTAAAACTCCGAGGATAGGATTTCAATTCAATAAGAGACTCAATTTTGACTTTAAGAGTCAAAATTAAGCCATATGAGTGAGAAAATTCGGAATTGGTATTTATCTACCATAATTATTCAAATTAATCACTCATAAAACCTGTAGTGATGATGATAAACGATTATCATCAGTTAATGATCTCATAATTGTCGAATTAAACCTAATTAAAACTCATTAGGTTGAAACCGTTACTAGTGTCGATTAAACTCTCATCATTCGATCAAATTTCATCCAATTGAACAATAAAACCTTCTAGTCGGCACATTTAGAGAGTTTTATATACCTCAATTCGATTCCAGAAGGCACGGGACGAAGAATCCGATCAAGGGGCGGCCGAAAGTTAAGTTAAAAGTTGAACTACTACGATTCAAGATCAAAAACAGGTAAGATCAACTCCTACAGACTCTAAAACTACCGACTAAGATAATCCCTATCTTAATTCGGTATTCTAATATCGAATTATATGATAGCCGGTTCTAGGGTTCATTATCTAAAACGAATTGGGGGTTTCGCATCAAACAAACCCTATAATCAAATTAAATGTTATCACAAGTTTCTGAGGGTTCCGATTAAGCTAAACCATAAACTAATTTCTTGTAACAGCATCGATTTGATAAAGATCAAGTTCTAGGTTTCCACGGGTTAAACGGTTTGGGGGTTTTGTTGGAAACAAGTTTTAAAATCGAATTAATTGGCATGAATGGGTTCGTGGGATTAGGTTGAAGAAAATCTGATGATTTCATGACTTGAGGTAGACGAATTGTAAGGGATCGAATGATGGGTTTTAGAAATTGGATTCGAACCTGTGGATACTCAAATAAGCGGATTATAGTGAATTGTTTTTGAATTAAAAACAACCAATAGACTCGAAAAGATTGCAGGAACCATAGCCCCATGGTTCTAGGACCGATGGAGTTCGAATCGTGGGTCTATTGAACCAAGATTTGTTCGGCTAAGGGTGAAACATAGGGGACGGGTTAGGTTGTGTTTAAAACTAGTTGAGACGAAATCATTATCAAATGTTGAAGCAGTTGAGTTGGTAGGATGTGTGGGTTATGAGGGAGGGGTTGCGGGTTCGAACCCGGCCCAACAGTTTTTTTTTGGGTTTTAGTATTATTTTGGTACTTTGCTCGTATCTCATTCGTTTTAAATCCAATTCGACTCGTTCGAAGTGCGTTAGAACCAGAATTAAATTCCTAACGTATTTGAATAATAAAACTCACATTTTGAACTGGGACCGTAATCGCGTATAATTACGGTTGTTTAAATAAAATCATACCTGATTTTATTTAAATGATTTCAAGGGCACGCATATATATGTATGCGTATTCCTAACACCTTAACATACGTGTGTTAACACGTATGTGATTTCAAGCACAAAATGACTACCCGAATAACACAACGAAATTGTTTAAACACAGATCCTTCGTAAGAGGATTATCTACGCGAGTTCACGTATTTGATCATTCTGCAATAATCAAAGGTGCGTACACGGCCCCTTTCTTATTTTAACTGTTTTGGGGGAGAAAACATGTGCAACAAACGCTTTTAGATACATATCACTTGCATGAGTTAGCTGTTTACATTAAGTGCAAACATAGCATTACAAAGCCTTCTCTTTCGAACCGTTTAATTTGCCGGAGTGCAAAGCGTGGTAGTTGAAGATAGATCTATTGGGTTTGACAAACCTCACTTGGTAGATGGGATCTACGCAGGTGTTTGACTGACCAAACACACATATTGCTATTGTTCGTGCTAGACAATAGTGTTAAGGCAAAAACATGCTATAGCATGGCAACTCGTCAGCTTCGGTGTCGACTACTTGTGTAAATAGTTTATATGACTAGCTATCATGACTGTGCATTTGTGATTATGTTATCTACCAACTTGTTATTTAAACTGCTGATTTGAACACTATGATTATTTAAAACCTGTGTTATGCACCAACCTTTGTGTTGACTTGATTTGCATGTTTTCTCAGGACGCTAAGGCGCGCGTTAAAGCTGGCATGGACTAGGAAGATAGAGTCTCATGCATTATAAACACTTTGAATTTGAATTTGAACATTTGAATATTTAAGTACTTTGGTTTGTAATGTTTACTTTACAACTGTTTATGGTTTTTAAACGCTTCCGCAACTTTTTGTAAACTCTGAATGTTATGTTTTAAAGACCAACGTATGTTTTGAAATTCATATAGAGGTCTTCGCTATGTCTAATGATCTGAGATCCTGGTTTGTCATGCTCCCAAACGGTGTGATTCCGTTAGTTGAAATTTGGGGGTGTGACAGATTGGTATCAGAGCCAGTGGTTATAGCGAACTAGGTTTGCATTTTGTAGACTTAGACTATAACTGTTAGACATTAGACACTTGCTTACACGATAGTTTGTATGCACTTACATATGTCATTATGTAACAGATATGGCATCATCGTCTAAGCGTATTCTTGATGAGGAGTCACATGTGGAAATTGAAACAGCTAAGAAGAGGAAACTGGAGCCAGTGGATGATACTATTCACTACGGCGAGGATATTCACATTAGACCCAGAGGGAGCAGCCATTATTGGCAATGGTTCCCTGATCTCATCCGTAGCTGGGTACGCGAGGAGAGAGTGCCTCCTCCATCCACTACTTCATCTACTACTGGCATATGGACATTACTGGTTCTAGGGTATCCGCTAGAGCAAGCATTTGCTGCATTCGTGGCACGTATGGATCGGGAGATCCGTAATATGCGCGAGGCGGCAGGGGCAATCACAGGATTGTTGGAAAGCAACAACTGGATTATGGATAAATGGAGGAGTCTTAAGAAGGAACTGATTCGTACAGATGAATTACATGAGAATCTAGTGGAGGATGTGGAAATGATGCGAAATGCTATTGTTGAACTCACCAACCGACTTCAAGATGCTGAACTTCGTGCAACTACGGCCGAGGCACGACAACAAGAGACGGAACTACGTGCGGTTATGGCCGAGGCAAGGGCTGAAGAGGCCATTGCACTATCTAATGCGGCTATAGATGGAACTAATGTAGTCGGGGATTTGGCCGAGCAAGCATTGATACTTGTCACCGAACATATACAGTATGATCATGGTGCAGAAGGTGGTCCACCAGAACGGGCTGATTCATCTTCTAGTGTTGCACCACCAAATGATGGGGTTTAGCTACTTTATGTTAATTATCTTTCAGTAACAAACTTATATGAGTGGGTTGTACTCATAAAAGTAGATTTCGTGTTTAGTTGTTTTGCATCTCTTTGACAAACAATTGTAAGCACTAGTTTATCATAAGTGATTAAGAATTGTTACCTTAATGACTATGGTAGTGTGTTGTATTTACTTTATGCATGAATGTTGGTTATGCGATGGGTGTAGTCTCATTATGTATATTTGTAAATAGGGAGATCATGGTTGGAGGAAACATTAACATGACCACAACGGAAGTTGAGGCACTTATTAACACTCGAATTACCAAGACAATCGCAAACTATACGCAAACATACCAAACAGAACCACATGATCCAACGGGGGGACTGGTAAACCCACAGATGTGCACGTTCAAGACATTCTTGGACTACAAACCACGTAATTTCAAAGGATCGGAAGGAGCCGTTGGACTTCTTCGATTGATTGAACAGTTAGAATCGGTGTTTGAGATGTGCAATTGTCCGGAAGAAAACAAGGTCAGATACGCTATGGGTACTTTGGAGGGTCAGCCTTGACATGGTGGAACTCTATCGTACAGACACTCGGTTTGAATACAGCCAATGCACTTACTTGGATCGGATTCAAAATCCTGTTGCAGGAGGAGTATTGTCATCGTAATGAAATGCAAAAACTTGAGGATGAATACGGACAACTCAAGATGAAAATTTCAAATATTGAGGAATACACTACTCGATTCCAGCAATTAGCAAGACTCTTACCGCACAGGGCAACCCCATCTAGCAAGTGGATCAAGAAATACATTGGAGGGTTGGTATCTCAGGTTCGAAAATTGATCATATCTGCAAATCCTACTACCATACAGCAAGCTGTTCAACTGGCACACCAAATTACTGGTCAAACGATGCAACGGGGAACATTACCCAAACGAACAGTAACAGCTAAGGCAGGAGACCACAAGAGAAAATGGGATAGCATTGAATCCAAGAATTTCACTCAGCAGTCATTTCAGCAGAATCGCAAGCAGGAATTAAACAAAACCCATCATAATCCAAACAATAACCAACAGTCATCGGGAGGGTATAATGGTAAATACCCAAAGTGCAACAAATGTGGATTCCATCACTTTAGGAATCAATGTGACAAATACCGATGCCAGCGATGTAGAAAGGTGGGTCACGTAGCAAAAGACTGTCGAGGGGAACTGCAGGCAAGCTCACTCAACCGGAGTAACACACTGAAAGGATGTTTTGAGTGTGGCTTATCAGGACATTTCAAGAAGGAGTGCCCACAACTCAAGAAGAGACGGGCTAATGACATGATTACAAAAGGAAACAACAACAACAACAACACAAATGTTGCTAGAACAGAACTTTTGTGATTGGAGGACGTCAGGCACGGGAAGATCCCAACGTCGTTACGGGTACGTTTCTCTTGAATTATCACTCTGCCTCTATGCTATTTGACACCGGTGCAGATCGGGGTTTTGTATCTAGCAAATCTTGTGAATTGTTAAGTATTAGTCCTACTGCTTTAGAAAACCCATACACCATAGAACTAGCTAATGATAAGTTAGTTGTTGTAAACCATATTACTAAAGGGGGTGTTCTAGACTTGATGGGTCAAACACATGACATTGACTTTATGGCTACCTCTTTAGGCAGTTTTGATGTAGGCATTGGCATGAACTGGTTGTCCAAACACCAGGCTAAAACAGTAGGCTATCAAAAGATCGTTCGTATACCGTTTTTATATGGAGAGACACTGTATGTACAAGGTGAGAAGAGCAGTACGCCACTGCGCCTCATATCTTGTATGAAAGCACACAAATGTCTGCGTAAAGGTCATACAGCAGTTATAGCACTTATAACTGAGAAGCCGGTAGCTGAAAAGAAGATTGAAGATATTCCAGTAATTTGTGAATTTCCGGAGGTATTTCCAGAAGACTTGCCGGGATTACCGCCTATCAGACAGGTGGAATTCCGAATCGACCTGACACCAGATGCAGCACCGATAGCTAGGGCGCCTTATCGACTTGCACCGTCAGAGAGGCAAGAGTTATCTACACAACTGCAAGAGTTGTTGGATAAGGGTTTCATACGACCTAGTTGTTCACCGTGGGGAGCTCCAGTTTTGTTGTTAAGAAGAAGGACGAGACTTTCCGTATGTGTATCGATTATCGAGAACTTAACAAGGTTACCATCAAAAACCGGTATCCGTTACCCAGAATTGATGATCTGTTTGATCAGTTGCAAGGTTCGAGTTACTACTCGAAGATTGATCTTAGATCGGGTTATCATCAACTAAGAGTCCAGGAGGAGGATATTCCTAAGACAGCATTCAGAACGCGCTATGGCCATTATGAGTTTTTTTTGGTCATGCCATTTGGGTTGACAAACGCTCCAGCTGTATTCATGGATCTCATGAATCGTGTTTGTAAACCTTATCTCGATAAGTTTGTCATTGTTTTCATTGATGACATTCTCATCTATTCTCAGACTGAAGAGGAGCATGCTGAACATCTTCGATTGCTACTAGAATTACTGAAACAGGAACAATTGTACGCTAAGTTCTCGAAATGCGATTTCTGGATGCGAGAAGTACAATTCTTGGGTCATATAGTCAATGAAAAGGGCATACACGTTGATCCAGCAAAGATTGAAGCAATTAAGAATTGGGAAGCACCAAAGACCCCTACCGAGGTACGACAATTCCTTGGTTTGGCGGGTTATTACCGACGATTCATTGATGGATTCTCAAAGATCGCTCAACCACTTACAGCTCTTACGCACAAAGGAACGAAGCATACCTGGGCGGATAAACAAGAAGCTACATTACTATTATTGAAACAGAAACTCTGCAGTGCACTGATTCTGTCCTTACTGAAAGGGGACGGAAGACTTGGTGGTGTATTGTGACGCATCTGCACAGGGTTTGGGAGGTGTATTGATGCAACGTGATAAAGTGATTGCTTATGCTTCAAAACAACTACGACCACACGAAAGGAATTACACTACTCATGACTTGGAGTTAGGAGCAGTGGTTTTTGTTTGAAGATTTGGAAGCATTATCTGTATGGAACTAATATACCATTTACACTGATCATAAGAGGTTGCAACATATCTTTGATCAGAAGGAGCTTAATATGAGGCAACGACGATGGGTTGAGTTGTTGAACGATTACGAATGCGCAATGAAGTATCACCCGGGAAAAACTAATGTGGTAGCTGATGCTTTAAGCAGAAAAGACACTTCAACAAGACGGGTTCACGCACTTATGATGACGGTACATAATGACTTACTTGACAAGACTTTGGATACCTTTGCGTGGTGGTCTAAGGGAACTCGTGGTGGATGAAGCGCACAAGTCCAGGTATTCAGTCCATCCGGGATCAGACAGGATGTATCATGACTTGAAGGCACTGTACTGGTGGCCTCACATGAAAGCTGATATTGCTAAGTACGTTAGCAAATGTTTGACTTGTTTGAAAGTCAAAGTTGAATACCGGAAGCCATTTGGTTTACTGCAACAACCAGAGATAACGATGTGCAAAATGGGAACAGATTTCGATGGATTTCATTACTAAGTTACCCCGTACACTGAGTGGTTGTGATACGATATGGGTAATTGTTAATCGATTAACGAAATCTGCACACTTCTTAGTAATCAAGGAAACTGATAAGATGGAGAAACTGACTAGCATTTACATCAAGGAAGGGGTAGCAAGGCATGGCGTGCCTATCTCTATCATATCAGATCGGGATGCTCGATTTACTTTCAACTTTTGGAAATCACCCCATAAGTTCTTGGGAATTCGTTTGGATATGAGTACTGCCTATCATCCACAGATCGACGGTCAAAGTGAACGTACGATTCAAACGCTCGAGGATATGTACGAGTTTGTGTAATTGACTTTAATGATAGCTGGGAAAACCACTTATCGTTGGTGGGATTCTCTTACAAATCTGGAACCGTATGGTAGAGGTTCGGGATCGACAAAAGAGTTACGCTGACAAACGACAAACAGTTGGAATTTCAAGTAGGAGACATGATTCTTCTAAAAGTGTCATCTTGGAGGTGACACCATCCATAGGATCTTTTGAGATCCTAAAAAGGATTGGTCCGGTAGCTTATCAATTCAATTACCGAATAAACTCAATGGAGTTCATGATGTATTTCATGTTTCGAACTTGAAGAAACGTCTTTCTGATGAGACATTAGTAGTATCACTTGAAGAAATGCAAGTGGACGAACAATTACGAGTTATTGAAGAACCAGCATAAATTATGGACCGAGAGGTCAAACAAACAAAGCAAGATTTTGATAGTCAAAGTTCGGTGGAATTCAAGACGTAGTTCTGAATTCACATAAGAAAGGGAAGACAAATGATGAAAAACTATCCCCACTTATTCAAAACAACAACAAACATTAAGAATGCACGTTAAATTTCGGGACGAAATTTCCTTCAACAAGGGGATGATGTGATATTTCACACTCCAACATTTTCAGATTTCAAACTGTAAGCACAAACACATTACACTATTGAAATTAGTAGGAACAATTGTGCTGAACACAAGCGAAGGCCTTGCAGAAGGCAAACACAAAACACAAACATTTCATAGTAGTACATACATGATTGATTTCAAACAATGTGCTACATTTCAAACATTATATTTGATGTACTACATTTCATGGTGGTACAATCATGAACGGTTAAACAATGGTGGAGTTACATATAGAAGGAACCAGAATAATTGTGTAAGGTAAATTGACGAATACAGGGGCCCATGTACTCGTAAATTTACAGGTACGCATGAATTTTGGAAGTCTCTATTTTGTCGACTACATTCAAACATTTGCTATGTATGAGATTACGTAGTACAGTATACAAACACTTTATTCAATTGGTTTTGTTACAAACATTTGTGTTACATTACATTTTATACATTTTATGTGCTACATTTCATATGTTACATGTTATGGTAGTACATGCATGATTAGTTACACACATTTTGCTATGTGCGGGGTTGCATAGTACAAACAGTTATAGACACTCACTATGTGTGAGGTTACACAACACAGTATGATCAAACACAAACAGTCACAGTTAGGTGAACTAACTAGTGTACACGCAAACAGTCACATTGAACGATCACATTGAATTGTGATGTTGCAAGCATTAGACTTGGTGTGTGAGTACACACAAGCACACAGAATTATCAAATCACACTAACACGTACGATTTAAACTCGTAAGTAGTTTCCTAACTACTCCTAACACTTACTAATTTTCGGGACGAAAATTCCTTCAACAAGGGGATGATGTGACAATCCGACTTTTCAGATTAACCTTGTTAATTGAAAACAGTTAGATTACAGGCCCAATAAGGCCAAGGTAGGCCAATGAGGCCCAATAGTAGTTATGAGGCCCAATTGAATAGGAGTTAAGCCCAATGAAATCAAGGAAGGTCAATGAGGCCCAAGTAGGCCCACTAAGGCCAAAGTAGGCCCAAGGTAGGCCCAATGAGTCTAGGATAGGCCCAATTGTAAATTAAGAGGCCCAATTAGGTTAACTAAGTCCAACAATGTTCTAATTTGCCCAATTGGTGAAAATCCAGCAGTTAGCGGTTAACTTCGTTAATCAGAAACTAACCGAAATGATGTGAAATCATTTAAAGTCAAACTAGAAGGTTGGTAATTGATCAAAAGCAGTATTGGAATGTTAAAACTCCGAGGATAGGATTTCAATTCAATAAGAGACTCAATTTTGACTTTAAGAGTCAAAATTAAGCCATATGAGTGAGAAAATTCGGAATTGGTATTTATCTACCATAATTATTCAAATTAATCACTCATAAAACCTGTAGTGATGATGATAAACGATTATCATCAGTTAATGATCTCATAATTGTCGAATTAAACCTAATTAAAACTCATTAGGTTGAAACCGTTACTAGTGTCGATTAAACTCTCATCATTCGATCAAATTTCATCCAATTGAACAATAAAACCTTCTAGTCGGCACATTTAGAGAGTTTTATATACCTCAATTCGATTCCAGAAGGCACGGGACGAAGAATCCGATCAAGGGGCGGCCGAAAGTTAAGTTAAAAGTTGAACTACTACGATTCAAGATCAAAAACAGGTAAGATCAACTCCTACAGACTCTAAAACTACCGACTAAGATAATCCCTATCTTAATTCGGTATTCTAATATCGAATTATATGATAGCCGGTTCTAGGGTTCATTATCTAAAACGAATTGGGGGTTTCGCATCAAACAAACCCTATAATCAAATTAAATGTTATCACAAGTTTCTGAGGGTTCCGATTAAGCTAAACCATAAACTAATTTCTTGTAACAGCATCGATTTGATAAAGATCAGTTCTAGGTTTCCACGGGTTAAACGGTTTGGGGGTTTTGTTGGAAACAAGTTTTAAAATCGAATTAATTGGCATGAATGGGTTCGTGGGATTAGGTTGAAGAAAATCTGATGATTTCATGACTTGAGGTAGACGAATTGTAAGGGATCGAATGATGGGTTTTAGAAATTGGATTCGAACCTGTGGATACTCAAATAAGCGGATTATAGTGAATTGTTTTTGAATTAAAAACAACCAATAGACTCGAAAAGATTGCAGGAACCATAGCCCCATGGTTCTAGGACCGATGGAGTTCGAATCGTGGGTCTATTGAACCAAGATTTGTTCGGCTAAGGGTGAAACATAGGGGACGGGTTAGGTTGTGTTTAAAACTAGTTGAGACGAAATCATTATCAAATGTTGAAGCAGTTGAGTTGGTAGGATGTGTGGGTTATGAGGGAGGGGTTGCGGGTTCGAACCCGGCCCAACAGTTTTTTTTTGGGTTTTAGTATTATTTTGGTACTTTGCTCGTATCTCATTCGTTTTAAATCCAATTCGACTCGTTCGAAGTGCGTTAGAACCAGAATTAAATTCCTAACGTATTTGAATAATAAAACTCACATTTTGAACTGGGACCGTAATCGCGTATAATTACGGTTGTTTAAATAAAATCATACCTGATTTTATTTAAATGATTTCAAGGGCACGCATATATATGTATGCGTATTCCTAACACCTTAACATACGTGTGTTAACACGTATGTGATTTCAAGCACAAAATGACTACCCGAATAACACAACGAAATTGTTTAAACACAGATCCTTCGTAAGAGGATTATCTACGCGAGTTCACGTATTTGATCATTCTGCAATAATCAAAGGTGCGTACACGGCCCCTTTCTTATTTTAACTGTTTTGGGGGAGAAAACATGTGCAACAAACGCTTTTAGATACATATCACTTGCATGAGTTAGCTGTTTACATTAAGTGCAAACATAGCATTACAAAGCCTTCTCTTTCGAACCGTTTAATTTGCCGGAGTGCAAAGCGTGGTAGTTGAAGATAGATCTATTGGGTTTGACAAACCTCACTTGGTAGATGGGATCTACGCAGGTGTTTGACTGACCAAACACACATATTGCTATTGTTCGTGCTAGACAATAGTGTTAAGGCAAAAACATGCTATAGCATGGCAACTCGTCAGCTTCGGTGTCGACTACTTGTGTAAATAGTTTATATGACTAGCTATCATGACTGTGCATTTGTGATTATGTTATCTACCAACTTGTTATTTAAACTGCTGATTTGAACACTATGATTATTTAAAACCTGTGTTATGCACCAACCTTTGTGTTGACTTGATTTGCATGTTTTCTCAGGACGCTAAGGCGCGCGTTCAAGCTGGCATGGACTAGGAAGATAGAGTCTCATGCATTATAAACACTTTGAATTTGAATTTGAACATTTGAATATTTAAGTACTTTGGTTTGTAATGTTTACTTTACAACTGTTTATGGTTTTTAAACGCTTCCGCAACTTTTTGTAAACTCTGAATGTTATGTTTTAAAGACCAACGTATGTTTTGAAATTCATATAGAGGTCTTCGCTATGTCTAATGATCTGAGATCCTGGTTTGTCATGCTCCCAAACGGTGTGATTCCGTTAGTTGAAATTTGGGGGTGTGACACCTAGATTGACAGACTAGTCTACTCGAGTATGACCAAAGGCCCCAATCATTTGGACTTAGATTTTATTAAATGTTTATTTATTTATTTAACTAGGCATTTATAACTGTCTATACAATTACTGTGGTTGATCATATTGTGTGATGAACTTATGAAGTCAACATGGATTTCAAATAATTGTAATTACAAGGACAACAAACAGAAGAACTTATGGGTCGTGTACAGGGTAAAAATGCTTAATTATCATTAACAGCAATGTCGTATGCATATTAGTATGTGGTGGGATGTTGGCTAGGGCTTGTCCCTTACATATGCCCTATATATAAGCATACCAACGTGGATATTACATGTGGTGTTAATGAGGTTAGGGTCTTTACCAAAGGAGGTTTTCAAATCATTTTCAAGTACTAAAACTATATGAACTCACCAACCATGTGTTGACTTGATCTTTTTGCATGACTTCTCAGGTGACGAACAGGTTAATTAAGAAGTCATTTCTTTTGGATTAGGGCTTCAGATAGAAGGCTTAGTATTTTGGATCTGCATACTTTTGAAGACATCATTATACAATTTATTTTGTATATCTTGTGTAAATACAAGATAGTCATTTTATGATGTTCACAATAGATTTACATTGTTAAATTATAACGATACTGATGTAATTTAACTTTGTAATTCTATTATCTTAGCATTTCTCATTTATGTCATGTGCCATGTAAACAATCTGATCACTTCCGATTATCACTCACGATATCGCGCCTCGGGAACCTTCCGCCCGACGGGGACTCCGATCCTACCCCGCCGGCTCGGGGTGTGACAGATTGGTATCAAAGCCATGGTTATAGAGAAATATGGGTCACTTATTTAAACGGTTTGGCCTAGACTATAACCTAGGGACCCTACATATAGAGAACATAGGACCTAAGAATTATTTGCATGTTGTCTTCTGCAATTGGTCATTGCACTAACCGATAACTTTATTGGTTATGATCAGAATGCCGCCGAGAAGACAGCCTCCCTTGTTACCTCTACCACCACAAGACTTGGCTCCACACTCCTCTACACCGTCGCCGAATGATTCACCACCTCCACCACCTCCTCCTCCCCCTCCTCCATTGATTACTCAAGCATCTGGTTCAGGCACAACACCGACTCTGGATCCTGCTACTATCGCTCTGGTGACGTTACTGAGTAACCAGATGACAAATCAGATGAAAGAAGCAATACCGGAGATGTTCCTTCGTCTTCGTAATGGAATCCTCAACACTGGCAACACATCATGAGAAGCCAGTGGAAATACTAGAGATTCATCTCATTACTCCTACAAGTCCTTTGTAGGATGTAAACCACCCAGTTTTAGTGGGTCTGAAGGTGCCGTTGGATTAATCCAATGGATTGAGAAGATTGAAGCAACCTTGGATCTTTGCAGCTGCCCCGAACACCACAAGGTCTGTTACTAAGTTGGAACATTCAACAAACGGGCTCTGACTTGGTGGAACGGTCAGATCAACGCCCGAGGAAGAGAGGAAGCTATGGCAATGCCATGGGAAGACTTCAAGACACTGCTGCGAACAGAATTCTGCCCCAAGAACGAGCTGCAGAAGTTGGAAGTTGAATTATCCAACCATGTGATGAAGGGGGCTGATCACATGGGGTACACTACTCGTTACCACGAGTTAGTTGCTTTGGTACCTGACATGGTACCAACTTTGGAGAAAAGGATAGACAGATATGTGGGTGGACTTCCCGCCTGCATTCAGGGCATGGTTGTTTCAGCCAACCCTACTACTGTTGAATCTACAGTGAGATTGTCCGGGAAACTCACTGATCTCATGGTAGCCTCTGGAGTTCTAAAGAAGGAGGCTGAAAGCTAGAACAAAGCTGAGTCTTCAAAGAAACCCCACCACCATCAGAAGAAGAAACAGAAGACCATCAAGAACTACACAGTGGCCACACCTCTTCAACAAGTGGCAGCAGCACCACAGAACCCAAACCGCAAACCTTACACTGGCACGTTTCCTTTGTGTGCCAAGTGTCAGTATCATCACCCTACTGACACTCCATGCAAGCATTGCACAGGATGTGGAAGAAAGGGCCATTGGGTCCAGTACTTCCGGATGACACCTAACCAAGCAGTCAACAATGCTGCTTTGGCTCTCCCTCCACCAGCTAATCAAAACCATGGTGGATGCTATAACTGTGGCGAACAAGGCCACTTTGCGAAGAACTGTCCGAAGAAGGCACAACCCGCAGTTCAAGCTCCTCGTGGACGAGCCTTTGCCATCGGAGCACCAGCTGCACGCCAGGACCCAAATGTGGTCACTGGTACATTTCTCTTACATGACTTTTATACATCTGTTCTATTTGATACTGGTGCGGATCAGAGTTTTATCTCTACCGACTTTGCATGCCAACTAGATTCCATAGAGGAACAGTTAGACTCCTCTTACATTATAAAAGTAGCTAACGGGAAACAGATTACAGTTAGTACAGTTTATAGAAATTGCCCATTGACACTTAATGGTCATACATTTGTCATCGACTTGATACCGATGGAGTTGGGTAGTTTCGACATCATTGTTGGAATGGATTGGCTTTCCTCTAACCGAGTGGAAGTCATCTGTTCTGAAAAGCTGCTTCGAATTCCATTGCCGAGTGATTGTGTATTGGAAGTAAAAGGGGATCAAGCAAAACGAAGTGTCAAGATCATCTCTTGTATAAAAGCGCGTAAGTGTCTACAGAAGCAGTGCATAGCTTTCCTGGCTCATGTGGTGGAAAAAGAGAAAGGCAAGAAGAAGATTCAAGATGTACCGGTAGTGAAGGAATATCCTGAAGTATTCCCTGAAGATCTGCCAGGTTTGCCACCTGTGCGACCGGTAGAGTTTCGTATTGACTTAATTCCTGGAGCAACCCCAGTTACTAAATCTCCCTACTGGTTAGCACCTTCAGAGATGCAGGAATTGTCTAATCAATTACAGGAGTTACTTGACAAGGGATTTATCAGGCCGAGCTACTCACCTTGGGGAGCTCCGGTCTTATTCGTGAAGAAGAAAGACGGATCGTTCAGAATGTGCATAGATTACAGAGAGCTGAACAAACTAACCATCAAGAATCGGTATCCATTGCCGAGGATTGATGATTTGTTCGACCAACTGCAAGGAGCTCAATATTTCTCAAAGATTGACTTGCGGTCTGGATATCATCAGCTGAGAGTTCAAGATGAAGACATACCAAAAACGGCCTTCCGATCCAGATATGGGCACTATGAATTTTTGGTGATGCCTTCGGATTGACAAATGCACCTGCGGTTGTCATGGACCTCATGAACCGAGTGTGCAAGCCGTACTTGGATCAGTTTGTTATTGTCTTTATTGATGACATACTGATTTATTCCAAGACCAA
Organism: Mikania micrantha; assembly: GCA_009363875.1. Taxonomy (NCBI): domain Eukaryota; kingdom Viridiplantae; phylum Streptophyta; class Magnoliopsida; order Asterales; family Asteraceae; genus Mikania; species Mikania micrantha. Next base: position 15,578 of record SZYD01001340.1, on the reverse strand, counting down.
AACAGAACATGAGCAACACCTTAAAAAGATCTTGGAGCTGTTGAAGAAAGAGCAACTCTATGCTAAATTCTCTAAGTGTGAATTCTGGCTAAGAGAAGTTCAATTTCTGGGTCATGTAGTCAACAGCGAGGGAATTCATGTAGATCCTGCCAAGATCGAGGCGATAAAGAATTGGGACACTCCGAAGACACCGACGGAGATACGGTCTTTTCTGGGATTGGCAGGTTATTATAGAAGGTTCATCTCGAATTTTTCTAAGATAACACTACCACTCACTAAGTTAACCCAGAAAAGTGAACCGTTTGTCTGGGAGCAGAAACAGGAAGATGCTTTTCAGACATTGAAACAGAAACTATGTGATGCTCCAATCCTATCTCTCCCAGAGGGCTGTGATGACTTTGTTGTGTACTGTGATGCTTCTCATCAGGGACTTGGTTGTGTGTTAATGCAACGGGACAAAGTCATAGCCTATGCATCAAGACAGTTAAAGATTCATGAGAAGAACTACACTACTCATGATCTTGAACTGGGAGCAGTAATCTTCGCCTTGAAGATTTGGAGACATTACTTATATGGCACCAAGTGTACCGTATTCACTGATCACAAGAGTCTGCAGCACATCTTTGATAAGAAGGAACTCAACATGCGACAACGCCGTTGGGTTGAACTTCTGAACGACAATGATTGTGTAATTAAGTACCATCCGGGAAAGGCGAACGTTGTAGCTGATGCCTTGAGCCAGAAGGAACGGGTCAAACCCATACGTGTTAGAGCAATGGGGATAACCGTGCAGACCAGTTTAAGTGACAAGATCATTCAAGAACAACAACAAGCACTTGACCGAGGTAACCTGAAGAAGGAACTTGATTATGGAGCAGAGAAACAGTTCGACACGAAACCTGATGGAATGGTCTACTACCGGGAACGTATATGGATACCGGCGGTAGATGAATTAAGAAGACTGATCTTCGATGAAGCACACAAGACTAAATACTCCGTTCACCCAGGCGCTGATAAAATGTACCAAGACTTGCGTGGATTTTATTGGTGGCCGGGGATGAAGAAAGACATAGCCGAGTATGTCGGTCAGTGTTTGACGTGTGCAAAGGTAAAGGCGGAACACCAGAGACCGTCTGGTCTACTGGAACAGCCTGAGATTCTGCTCTGGAAGTGGGAACAAATAGCTATGGATTTCATCACCAAGCTACCCCGCACTTCCAGTGGTCATGATACAATTTGGGTGATCATTGATCGTTTAACAAAATCTGCTCACTTCTTACCCATGCGTGAGACTTTCACCATGGATAAACTGGCAAGATTATACATCAATGAGATAGTGGTACGCCACGGTGTGCCATTGTCTATTATCTCTGATCGAGACAGCAGATTCACATCAAGGTTCTGGCAATCATTGCAGAAATCTCTAGGGACACAGTTAAATCTGAGTACAGCTTACCACCCACAAACGGATGGTCAAAGCGAACGTACTATTCAAACCCTAGAGGACATGTTGAGAACATGTGTATTGGACTTCGGTGGGAACTAGGACTCCCATTTCCCACTGATCGAGTTCTCCTACAATAATAGTTATCACAGCAGTATCGGATGTGCACCATTCGAGGCTCTTTATGGCCGGAAATGTCGATCACCGATCTGCTGGATTGAAGTTGGACACAATCGCATAACGGGTCCAGAACTCATTCAAGAAACCACTGACAAGATAGCTCAGATTCAAAGGAGACTACACACAACAAGAAGTAGACAAAAGAGCTACGCCGACAAACGGCGCAAGCCGTTGGAATTCCAAGTGGGAGACCGCGTAATGTTGAAGGTATCCCCATGGAAGGGCATTGTACGTTTTGGAACAAAAGGCAAATTAGCACCACGATACGTGGGACCGTTCGAGATCATTGAACGAATTGGTCCTGTGGCGTATAGACTGAGATTACCTGATGAACTCAGTGGTGTGCATGACGTGCTTCACGTCTCTAACTTAAAGAAATGCCTTGCTGACGAGTCTCTCGTCATTCCAATCGAAGAGATTCAAGTCGATGAACAGTTACATTTCATTGAAGAACCTATGGAGATTATGGATCGCAAGGTTAAACAACTGAGGCGAAGCCGTATTCCGATTGTAAAGGTTCGATGGAATTCAAGACGCGGACCCGAATTTACTTGGGAACGAGAGGATCACATGAAGTTAAAGTACCCCCAACTGTTTGAAGAGGAAGCTATACCCGATAACAACTCTTAAATTTCGGGACGAAATTTCTCTAACAAGGGGAGACTGTAACATCAGTGCCGGAACCGTCACCGGAACAGTGATCTCTACAGTACATGAACAGTAAAACAAGTACGAATCTTATACATTTCAATAAGCTTCACATTCATAAAAATTATCATTATCATTTTGTGTTGTCATAGAACAAATTCAGAAACATTTAACAGGAACACAATTCAGAACCATGGTTCTTGAGTCATATAATTATTTGACAATACAGAACCAACATGTGATTAATTGTTTAGGATTTATTATGTATAAACGTATGTGAGGCTTTAAAGAACAAAACACATGAATATTGTTACGTGAATGCTTAATTGACGGGTTATTCGTATAGGTGACGATCTGTATGAATATACCTGAAGGTCTAACGTTCTGAATAATATTCTATAATTAAAAAACATTATCGAAAAGTATAGTTATCGTCGTGTTCGTACGGGTGACGATTCGAACGAATACGCGCGACGACCGTACATTTCGATTTAAACAGTAAATTAATATTCTAAATTTGAAGTTAATAAGAAGATATTAGTTAATTTATTAGGAATCACAACCTAGAATAATTAAATGATTTCTAATTTTATAATCGTGTCGTTTAGTCACGAAAACTACACGATCCGGCATTTTACGAGAAACCGATCGAGACCGACTAACCGGGGGCGATGGAATCATTTATTATGGCATTAAGTTGCCATAATTAGCCTCACCAACCTCTCCCTCTCTCTTCATTTCGTCTCTCTCCTCTCTCTCTAAAAACACTCTCAAGAGCAAATCTTCTCTCTAAGATTAGGAAGCTCAATCCTTGGTGGATTCAAGCAAGTTTGGTGCCAAGACGTTCCTGTCATCCTGTAGATTTCAGAAGTACAAGCGTTGTAAAATTTCATCCACGAAATCTAAGGTAAAAATCCGATTTATATTCGTTTCTAGGGTGACTCACGAACCACTTGGAATCTTTGTTGTTAATCGGCTTAAACACTGACAAAACACCTAGATGCGCATGTAGCAGTAGATGGATTGTTGTTGTAACAGGTGATGATTGCGAGAGTGAGGCAGGTAATGCACGAAATTTCACAGGTTCATGGGGTACCTCCAGGCGGCCGAACCTTTTGGGTGATAAAGATGGGAGCCGAAGCCAGCATCTCTCTGGCCGAACCTTCTTAGGATGGGCCGAACCCTGTAGCCTCTGAACCACGAACCTGCACCGAACCCTGCTTGGTCTGCAAAGAACCTGTGAGCTTGCAGCACCGAACCTGTGGTTTCAACTACCCATGGCCGAACCTTAGGATCACCGAACTATCTCCTGGATGCCGAACCCTAGCACTCACGAACCTTGCATGGCCGAACCCTTGCCATGTAGCTCACGAACCTTTACACCGAAACAGTGACCGAACCTTATGATCTGGATGAACCGAACCTTAGCATGGCGAACACTAGGAGCCGAACCTTAAAGGCTCGTTGGTGTACTAGTCGAACCTTGAATGGTCACACCATATGTTGGCCGAACCTATCAAAAGGTTCGCTGCTTGGGAGGGTGTCGAACCTTAACAACCTTGGAAACCCTAGATTTCTAGCATGCATGGGATAGTTACGTATACACACATGGAATACACCATGTGAGTGCATGGGGATGACATGGAATACTTAATCTCGTGTAACACTTGTGATGTTAGAAACTAAAACATTAAGGACAAATAACGAGAAGGGTAAAGGCTAGGTGATGAACTAGGTTGTTAGCATTTACAAATAGAATATGTTATGAATGCCGATTAACTTAGTTGTGTAACTATCTACATGGGATCATTCACGGGCTTGAACGACGATCAATTGGGTGTCAAGGATATTAAATTGGGTCTAGATGGGCCCAATGGGACTTAAATAAGTCCATCACATATTAAGCATTTGTACAATTTCAAGTAAAGAAGTTTTAATAAAATTTAAGACTTTACAAATTATTGAATTTAAGTTAATAACTTTCTAAAATCTTGTTTAATTTGAGATGGAAATTTAATTGTAATGCTTAAGTTTAAATATTTATTTGAATTGATTGAATTGGGATTTTGTTATAAAATAGACAATGAAACTGTCTGTATTTAAATCATAAAACAAATGAAACTCTGCTGAAATTTTTCTAAAATATAAAAGTAAATTATTATGATAAACTATGGGAATTTGGATCATTAAGAAGGGTAACTAAGATAGATTAGATCTTAGATACACTTAGTACTAAGACACTTAGTTGCACACATGACAAGACTTAAACTTTAGGCACAACGACTACTAAGCATACTTATTGTATTCGAATTCTATTAAAATAACTCAGGAACTGAAGAAACCTAGCTACAAACAAGAGCGCGCATTTTGTGTAGATCCTTTACATAGCAACACAAGTAAGTTCATTGCCCCTTTTCTAACATTTTTGTTTTAAAACGCGGGGCTGATAAGCATGCGTAAACTGTTTATTAAATTGTTTACTTAAATGTTTTTTTTTAATTTTATATGTTTATATATATAAATGTTATCCTAGACCATGTCCAGGAAGGTTTTATGCAAGTTTACTAACTGATTTACTTATAAATTAAGTGAATAATCGGGTTAAACTAAAACGTTTCAAACAGATCAAAACATTTCAAAAGAATCAAATCAAACATTTTGACAAAACAAGTGTGGGAGTTCAATGAATCAAATCAAACATTTTGACGAAGCAAGTGTGGGATTTCAACGAATCAAACGAAACAATCTTTGCAAAGACAATATTCAATGTTCTACAAATCAAGTGTTTGTTGAACTATGAATCAAGTGTACATTTTGATCAATGAATCTAGTATTCTACGATCAACGAATCAAGTACATCTTGTAACAGGATCAGACGAATCAATAAATCATTTTCAAGGGAAATCCTGGGAAATATCAGAGATAACATATGCCAAAACAGACGAAACAAAAACCCTACATTTCAAGAAGTCATGGCTAGACCGTTTGACTTGTAGGTCATATGTTTGAGGATATCTACAGATTCCCTAACTACTAAGTACCTAGATTGACAGACTAGTCTGCTCGAGTATGACCAAAGGCCCAATCATTTGGACTTAGATTTTATTAAAGGTTTATTTATTTATTTACTTAAATATTTATAACTGTTATACAATTACTGTGGTTGATCATATTGTGTGATGAACTTATGAAATCAATATGGATTTCAAATTATTGTAATTACAGGGACAACAAACAGAAAACTTATGGGTTGTGTAAAGGGTAAAAATGCTTAATTATCACTAACAGCAATGTCGTATGCATATTAGTATGTGGTGGGCTGTTGGCTAGGGCTTGTCCCTTACATATGCCCTATTTATAAGCATACCGATGTGGATATTACATGTGGTGTTAATGAGGTTAGGGTCTTTACCAAAGGAGGTTTTCAAATCATTTTCAAGTACTAAAACTATATGAACTGACCAACCATGTGTTGGCTTGATCTTTTTGCATGACTTCTCAGGTGACGAACACGTTAATTAACAAGTCATTTCTTTGGATTAGGGCTTCAGATAGAAGGCTTAGTATTTTGGATCTGCATACTTTTGAAAACATCATTATACAATTTATTTTGTATATCTTGTGTAAATACAAAATAGTCATTTTATGATGTTCACAATAGATTTACATTGTTAAATTATAAGGGGTACTGATGTAATTTAACTTTGTAATTCTATTATCTTAGCATTTCTCATTTATATCATGTGCCATGTAAACAATCTGATCACTTCCGATTATCACTCACGATATCGCGCCTCGGGAACCTTCCGCCCGACGGGGACTCCGATCCTACCCCGCCGGCTCGGGGTGTTACAGATGATAAGTTGGAAGGTGAGAGATTACCGAAGATTCCTCATTCGGTTGTTATACGAGCAGTGGATAATGTTGTTAGTGATATTGTGTTAATACATGTAATGTCCCTTGTTCTGTTTTGTAACTCTAATCATGTAAAGTTCTAGTTATTAATGGAAGTTGTCTTTATATATCATTCTTAATGTTTATTATTGATTATATGATTAGTTGATTTGATTAAATTAATTGTTGAGTATGAAGAATGCACATTCGGGCGAATGACTCTAGAATGAAGTCATTCGCCGAATGAACGACCTAGCGAATGGCTGGCGACAGAATGAGTCATTCGCCGAATGACTCATTCGATTGACAGCCCATTCGAGCAAGGTCATTCTCCGAATGAGCTGCTTTGGCCACTCATTCGGCCGAATGACTACAGCCTATATATACTTGTTCAAATCATTTCAACACTAACTTTTCCAGAGCCCTCCCTCTTTCCTGAGACTCTAGAGTCAAACCCTAGGAGATTAGAGCGGCCATTGATCGTCCAAGTTCGATTCTCAACCCGTGGTGTTCGATTCTTGTCTACAAGTTCTTCCTACACCATCGAATCACCACGGTTGCTATTGATTTCGATTGGAAAACCCTGAAATAGGATTCCGCACTATTCCAGCGGCTGTCGGGTAGATTTCCATAGGAATCGGATTGTTTCCGAGCTCCTAATTGGTCCTACAAAGTGGTATCAGTGCTTTGGCTCTAGATTCTACTCGATTTCCACTCTAAATCATCAGATCTAAAATTTCCAAAACCCTGATTTTCGTAACTGTCAAAAACCCTATGTTTCTTGCTCTTCAAGTTACTATTTCATTGAAAATTCGTGGGGTTTGTGGTGTGTTTGTCAAAACCTTTTTCCAATTGATTGATTATCATGTCTTGAAGTTCTGTACCAAATTTGGTGCATAGATTTGGTCAAAAGCGCAAGTTATCACAATTTTCGTTGCTGAAAACCCCAGATCGCTCGAATGGCAATTGCGGCCGAATAGGTTTAGCCGAATCACCCTTCATTCGCCGAACACTGAATTTTCTCCTGAGTGGTAGTCTTAACCTCATGGTTGAATAACTCGCTCAAAAAGATGATAAAACCTAGCAATCAGCTCATCCAGTGACTATTTCCCACATACATAAAGCTATTGAATTCTTTTCTCAATGCTTTTGACTTAATGCTCTTCAAAGCATCATTCCCCTCATATCTTTGTTGCAAAGCATCCCATAGGTACTTGGAAGATGTAAACTGTCTAAACTGATGGAATATATCAGTAGTAATAGACTGTGACAAAATAGCATAAGCTTTCTTCTCATAGTCATACAGCTTCCTTTGAGGCTCAGTCATCCTTGTAACAAGCATAGGAGTACCATCTTCATTCAAAGGCCTCAGATACCCTCCTTCTATCATCATCCATAGATTTGTATCCACTCCATTAATGTGAATCTCAAATCTATACTTCCAATGAGGATAATCGTCTAAGGTTAGTAACTTGGGAGCTTTATTGGAATTCCCTGTCTCATTCTCTGTCAATAGTAGAGTCTGAATACGATGGTTTTGGTTTGCCATGAGTGCTAAATCCTCCATTTAATCAGAAATGACAAAATTCAACACTTAGAAAAAATTTCAGAAAAATTGCCGAATGAGATGATTTGGGCGAATGTCGGGGACCGAATGTGATTAAACTGGCGAATGAGGGCTGAGTATGACACCTGGCGAATGAGAAGATCGAATGAACCTATTCGGCAAATGACTGATCGAATAAGGTCTTTCGCCGAATGAGAGTGGAGTATGGGGCTATTCGCCGAATGACTGGAACGAAGGAGCTATTCGGCGAATGAGGCCTATTCGGCGAATGAAGTAATACATTAATCTATCATGTCATAGAAACAGAAGTGAATGTATGAACTAAAATCACAAGAGAATTATGATGGGATGTACTCATAGGCTGACTATAGAGAATGAATAAACAACTTGTGTTAACTTAGAAAGTTTGATCTGTGGGACTCATTTTATAAAACCACTTGAGTGAGAAACGGTTTTTTGACTCAAATCAAGCATACACCTGTCATCATGGAATCAAATGAGGTTTCATCAAAGAAAAATAAGGCAAGCTGGTATTAAGCTTGAAGAAAATCAAAAACAAGCTGGTATTAAGCTTGATGAAAATCAAAAACAAGCTCGTATTAAGCTTGAAGAAAACCTAATGCAAGCTGGTATTAAGCTTGAGAAATACTTAAAAAATTAAGTTCGATTCCATACATGTGCCATATTGCTGGGACGGACCTAGCTGAAGCCATCCATTTGGATAGAAAAAAGCAAAATACAAAAAGATAATAATGTTTGAATCTTATTGAATTCATGATGACTGGTTTTAAGATATGCAGAAATGAGTTTTGAACTGACTTTGATCTTTAATGGTGAAATGAAATGGCGAACTCAATCAGAAAATATGAGTGGTCATAAAGTGTGTTTAGTAGTTGTGTATTGTTTGGCTTAATTTTGGACAAACATATCAGTAATCGTATCACAATAAAATTGTGTTTGAAGTAAAGCATTCATTGAAGACAAAGTGATGTGATTAGAGATATGTGTTAGTTTATTAATAGACTTCTCACAAAAACATGTGTTTATTTGTCTTTAGTTACTATTTGGATAGTCGTATCTGTTGTTTCAGAAAAATACAAAAAGATTTTCTATTTTAAATTTTATTTTAGATGATCATTGTAGATTCGGATGTCTGTCATATCTGAATCCTGAACCACCCAGACATATCTTCATAAATTGTCAAAAGTTTGTCGTTCAAAATGCCATATATTGAAAATTTTGAGTTTTGGGTGTTAACATCTCTCATTCGTCCGAATGAGAGGTAAAATTCATTCATTCGGCCGAATGACCTCATTCTGCGAATGAGTCATTCGACCGAATCAATCAAACAAAGTTTTTATCATTCGACGAATGAGGGGTGTCGAATGTCTCATTCGACATTCTTATTTGGCGAATAAGTGTTGCCGAATGACCTCACTCGCAAAAATCATTCGGCGAATGAGACTGAGTCTCAACTGACCTTTCGGCTAGCTCATTCGGCGAATGAACATGGCTATATAAGAGCTCTTCAGCCGAATGAAGGTCATTCGACCAAATTGTCTTTCGCCACATCAGAGAACTTTTCATTCGGCGATTATCACTTGCATCTCTTTCGTTTGATTTTCTGTGACTATTGTTAACCCTGCGTCTGACCATCAAGTTTAATTCATCTCAGGTACTTGGAGAGTGATTAACAGCCATTTCCAATCGTGGATTCATCAGAAACAGATCAAATTTTTAGAATCTAGGGTTTTGATATTCGCCTGTTAAATAGACGATCAAAATGGAATTGAAACCGTCTAAGACCTGTTCTAGATAGCTTAATCGGTCGATTTTTGAGACATGTTTGTGTAAATTTGTGGGCTGATTTGAAGATTTTGAAAAAGGGGATTTTTGAATTCAATCTGACTGTCGAATGTCGTCATTCGGCGAATGAACCTCATTCGGCGAATGGCTCATTCGACGAATGACTATCTTAGCTTATGGCTCATTCGGCGAATGATGTCTATTCGACAAATGACTTCCATTCGGCGAATGGGTCATTCGACCAAAGGTTTCATTCGGCAGAATGAATCTCATTCGACCAAATTGTTTAAGCTGATTTTGTTTTTCTGATTTCTGTTTTCTGTTCAACTGAATTGCACTAACATGTTTATTTCTTCTATTGCTCAGTATGGCAGGTTACAAGTCAATCCCCAAGCATAACATTTGTGCTCATTTGGATCTCAAACACACCAAACGCCAAACACTACTCAGAGATCATTACTTTTCTACGGCATTCGAGGATTTTTACAGCGATATCTACTGTATATGTGCCTTACCACTCTCACCAGCAAGATTTCTGGTCTTCAGCAGACATAGACTGTGAGCCCGAGCCTACAGTTATCAGAGGGAAGGTGCAAGGGCACGATGTTGTCGTATCTGCTGAGCACATTAGGAGAGTGTGTGGATTTCAGGACACTCCCGATCAGCCATCTCTGCTTGATCGTTTCTTGGTTCGTGGATGTTTTCTGAGAAGCAAGTATGAGGGTGATATTGGAGCGGGCAAGGAAAGCACAATCAAAAGTCACCGCAATTCAAATATCTCGCACATGTTCTAGTTCACTGTCTCGGATCAAGGAGAGGTGGATTCGATGACATGCGAGAGACTATACAGTGTGCTTTGCTGCTTTAGTGCTGAACAAGCCGTTCAACTTCTCGGAGATGATTTTTATACACATGAAGGAGAACCTGGTCTTGAAGGGAGACAAGAAGTTTCTGATGTACCCTCGGTTTCTGCAGCAGATTATTGATGCTCAAGTTCCTGATCTGCCAAAGATCAATGCTGATATTGTTCGTCTGGAGCACATGAATGACACCACTCTGAACAGAGTCTTGTCATACAGGGGGAAAAGAGAGGAAGCCAGCCACCCGATCCTTATTTGGTCATCTCTCTAGACCAGATTATAGAGGTCCTGTTGGTCGCAAATGGAGGCACGATGATTCTGATTCAGATGTTGAAGACATTGTTGTACCAGTTGCTGGAGGGTGACAATGATGGAGGGATGATGGTGATGATGCAGGTGTTAGTGGTGCAGGAGGTGGTGAGAGCTCAGTGATTGTGAGCACTGCAGCTGTGAGTTCTGTTGTGATGAGTGTGGGTACAGGTGTCATAACACTGCTGCTGATATGAGCATGGTTGATGTTGGTGGTGATGTTGCTGGTGGTGATGCTGGTGTGTCTACAGCTCAAGAGGAAGACATAGATGTTGACTCTTTCTTAGAGTTGGATTTCGTGTCTACCACCACAGTTGCTACTTCTGCCTCTTTTGATACTACAATTCCTCATGTTACTGGAGGTGATGATGAGTCAAGGACTCTGGTGATGATGATGGTGTGGCTGGAGAAGGTAATGAAGAAAGTACTTATTCTGATGATTCATGGAGGAAGGTTATGAGAAGGTCATGGTTGGTGGTAAGATGGTTGTGAGGAAGAGGAAGAGAACCGAAGAGGAGATGGAGGAGATTACTGATCCACTGTTCATTCCTGAGTTTGATTTGTCTCCTCCACCTCGGTCTTCTGCTTCTGTTTCAGTGGCTATTTCTGCTACCACTTCTCAGCCTACATCCTCCCGAGCTGGAAGGGGAAAGAGGTCCAGGTTTTCTTTTCAAAGGAGGTCAGAACTGACTACAGCTGCTACATTCTACTGTTACATCAGTAGCAGCTGTTTCTGTTTCTTCACTGACACAGTCAAGGGCTGTTCTTTCACATTCTACTATTGCCCCACTGACCACTCCTATTACTCATGAGCCAGTGTATGTTGCTGCTTCTGCTGGCCCCTCTACATCCAGAGCTGATATGTTCATACCTAATGTTTCAGTTGTGGATCAGCTGAGCACACTGAACAGTATAGTTCTGAGGCTGATGGAGAAGAACATGGAGCGGAGAGAACAAGATTGCTCAGCTCACTCAAAGAATAAATGATCAGGATGCCTTGTTGCTGCAGGCAGCTGATCAACAAGCTGATCTTAGGGCTCGTTCTGCTCAAGAAGAGGAGCAACTGCTGAAATATATCGATGAGCATAACCACTTGGCTATGACTGCACTGGTTTCAACGAGAGGTTTTGTTATTGGAAGCTGAGAATGCTCGCCTTGCTGAACTTGTTGAGGGTTCCAAGGAGGGCACTCCCAGGCTTGAAGGCACTGAAACCCGATCCGATGATTCAGATTCGGAGAAATCCAAGGAAGATGAAGATGAAGAAGATGAAGAAGAGGATGATGAATCTGATGAGGAGAAGGTGGATTATGAGGAATCTGATCAAGATGGTGATCAGGACGGATCTGGGAGTGGGTCTTCTGAGTCATCCGGTACTGATGACGATGATGACAATGATGACAATGATGATCAAGCCCCTCCTTCATCGGAGATCCTGTCCAAGAAGGCGGAATGATAAGAAGCAACAGGCTACTCCTCCATCTCCTCCGGCACACAAACTGAAGAACCAACAACTACTGAGGAAGTCGAAGCTGTGCCTGTGAGACGTCAATTGGGATGAAACACTCACTATGATTCTTGACGCTCAAGGCATCATACAGCACTCAGTCAGCTATGACAAGGAGGAGGAGAGGAGAGATTACTCATTGCCTGACAAAGGAACAGATAGCTGAACTGTTCAGGTTAAATCCTGATGAGGTGATCACTGATGATACCTCTGTTCCTATTGATGAGGGGCCTGAGCCAGAAATTTTTTATGATATTGATGAAGTGATTTTGGAGGATATCACTGAAGAGGAATATCCCAAGTATACATCGACAGAGGATGAGCTGCCTACATTCACAGAACCATTTGATCAAGAAATAGAGGATCTTTGGTCAGATATCTGGAAGAGCAAGTCGAAGCCAGCAAATCAGAAGCCGAGCCGATGAACAAAAGAAGAGAAAAGAAGAATGGGAGGCCTATTGGGTGGCGTTGAAGAAACAAAGCACCGAGAAGATGCCAGCTACAACAAGAAAGTCTACAGGACCAAAGGCTACAAAGCTAGAGGTCAAATCTTGAGTTGGGCATACTTTCACGACCTCGGTGTGCTATGACTGTGAAACGAGAAAAGGGTATGATTACTTCAAGCACCCTCATGACTTCAAGACATTGCCGGGCTTTGAAGTCAATCAACTAGCACGTCTGAAGTTACTGTACAGTGAAGACTCAGGAATGTCTGCCTGGTTTTCTAGGCAAATTCAATACGAGTACAGGAAGAGATGGGTGAACTTTCAGCCCCAGCAGCCAGAACGTTATTACTTGCCAGAAATTGATGGAGATACCCGCAAGCATAAAGTTATCCTGAAGTGGCTTCCCCCTAGAGTTTTGAAGAAGATTCCTTTACGGAAAATGCGACAAGACTTTATGGATGGCTTCCGATGGTGGTATTATGATGGGCGCACTGGCGAGGCTGTGATTGTGTTGTGCAAGGATAAGCAGTGGGAGACTGTCAGGATATTTGAGCCTATGTGGTTGACTAACTTGTCCCACAAAGATGTTATAGCACTGTATCGTCATCAGATTTTCTTCGACGTACAAGATATGGAACAGGCACTTCAGTTCATGAGAGTGATCCGAATCTGCATTTGCTTAAAGGTTTCATGCTGGAGCTGACTGGAAAGCGATCTCGGCAAAGTATTTCAAGAAAGACACTTCCAAGAGTTGAACTAGGTCCAAGGGGGAGTTGAGTTTGTTGATACATGTAATGTCCCTAGTTCTGTTTTGTAACTCTAATCATGTAAAGTTCAAGTTATTAATGGAAGTTGTCTTTATATATCATTCTTAATGTTTATTATTGATTATATGATTAGTTGATTTGATTAAATTAATTGTTGAGTATGAAGAATGCACATTCGGGCGAATGACTCTAGAATGAAGTCATTCGCCGAATGAACGACCTAGCGAATGGCTGGCGATAGAATGAGTCATTCGCCGAATGACTCATTCGATTGACAGCCCATTCGAGCAAGGTCATTCGCGAATGAGCTGCTTCGGCCACTCATTCGGCCGAATGACTACAGCCTATATATACTTGTTCAAATCATTTCAACACTAACTTTTCCAGAGCCCTCCTTTTTCCTGAGACTCTAGAGTCAAACCCTAGGAGATTAGAGCGGCCATTGATCATCCAAGTTCGATTCTCAACCCGTGGTGTTCGATTCTTGTCTACAAGTTATTCCTACACCATCGAATCACCACGGTTGCTGTTGATTTCGATTGGAAAACCCTGAAATAGGATTCCACACTATTCCAGCGGCTGTCGGGTAGATTTCCATAGGAATCGGATTGTTTCCGAGCTCCTAATTGGTCCTACATATTGTTGGTGAATCAAGTGGAGTGAAAGACAAAGTTGATAACAAAGCTGAAGATGAAGTCTGAAGATTTTGATAGCAACTATTAAGGGGAAGTTTGTTAGTGCATATTTGTAATAGTTTGTAATTCAAAATGTAAATTATTTAAAGTTTTGTATAGGTTCAGCTATAGCTTTTGCATAGGTTTGTCTGGCCCACGAACCTAGGCAGGTTCGGCAAACCTATTGCTTTGATAGGTTCGGCGAACCTATAACCTGACGAAGGTTCGGCGAACCTATTGGTTTGGCAAACTAGGTTCGCCCAGCGAACCTAAGGGTTCGGCCGGCGAACCTAGAGGTTCAGCTGTAGATAGGTTCGGCTGATAGCTGATTGTATAAATATAAGATTTGTCTGAATTCTTCATAACTTTTGGACAGAACTTGATTAGAACTTCAGAAAACCTGAGTGTGATTCTCTATATGAGAAAATTATGTAATCATGTGTTGATTAATAGAAGAAGATTGTTTATGAAATTTCTTGTTGTTCTTTGATTCATTTTATATCAAACATGGATTCCGCATGTGCTTGATAGTTTATAGAGCTTCTAGATCGATCCTGATCAGATTTCACAAATCTACAGGAGACTTAGTGGTGCGGTTTTCAAGATCTGAAATAGACTGGTCGGAATTCGGAAGCTGAAATGGCAGCTCTGAAGAAACGTCTGTCCTAGGTAATCCAACCGTGGATTGCTTTCATTTTTGGATATGTATTCCCAACACACACACACAGTGATCGGATTTTTGGGTAGGGAAATGAAGTTCAAAGAAACTTTGATCCCCGGAGATCTAACCATTGAAACTTTACGAAATTTTAACGTGTCTTTAAAATACGTAAATGAACTTTTCCATCAAAGGAATTTCTGATCAGACATCTTGACCTACGTCTTTTGTTTAGGGCAGATTATCACAGGTCTTGTGCGCAAATACTGGTCTTCTTCAGTCAAGCAACACGTAGACTAAGATTCTACGCTTCATTTGAGACCCAAAAGAATAATACGTGTACTTTACCAAACTCTAAAATATACTAGAGACCACATTACATATCGGTGTTGAGGGGTTTGGGAATGCGAACCAACATCGAAGGGGATCGTGACTTCAAGGGAGGATCAGGTGAGTTCTATGATGCCCATTTTAAATGGTTTAACATTTTGAGGCAGATATGTATACTAACAAAATAAGGTGAACTAAGTTATTGTTAATGTTTATAAATTGTGCAAAAATGATGACAAAAGGTTTATTGTACTTTGAAAATCAACTAATATCATTTCATTCTTTGCATAAATATAAATATAGTCGTATACTGTCGGTCTCGTAGTGTTGAGATTTAACCTATTCGCTCTGGAGGAATAGCCTTGATAATGATTGTCATTTAAATGGGGGTTAGTTGATCAAATGACTGAAAGTGGTTGGTGACGACGACTGGCCTGGCAGAGG
Source organism: Mikania micrantha (assembly GCA_009363875.1). NCBI lineage: Eukaryota > Viridiplantae > Streptophyta > Magnoliopsida > Asterales > Asteraceae > Mikania > Mikania micrantha. Next base: position 46 of record SZYD01001340.1, on the reverse strand, counting down.
TGAACGTGGCCATAAGACAGTGACTTGTTTATTGGAAATTGCCTAG
>SZYD01001339.1:0-38844 GCA_009363875.1 Mikania micrantha | reverse complement strand
ATTTTGATGTGTAAAGTTTATATCAGTCATTAAATAGACAATTAGTTTTGTTCGTTTACGTTTGTTTAAGTTTAGTATGTTTGACTTTGACTTTTTCAAAAATACAGACCCATTCGTGAATGATACCTACGAATGAGTTCATTCGCACGAATTAACGACGAGCGAATGTCTGAGGCAAATGAATGAGTCTCTCGCATGACTCATTCGGCTGACCCGCTCATTCGGCTAAGCCATTCGCCCGAATGAGTTTTTTCGTACAACTCATTCGGCCGAAAGAGTACAAGCTATATATAGAACTGCAAACAAAAAACTTTCACAACTTTTCTGACCACTGAACATTCCCTGTCACATCCGTAGGGTTTTTGAGCCGCCATCCGTTCTCCAAGTTCATTTCCCATCCCCGTGGTGTTCGATTTTGATCAAAGGTTGTCTCCGCATAGTCAGATTGCCACGGGGCTTGGTTATTTCGATTGGAAAACCCTCGAACAGGATTGCGCACTATTCGAGGGTCTGCTGAACAGAATCCGCAAAGAACAAAGTGATTTCCAAGGTCCTATAAACTGGTATTTTGTGAGTGCATGTAATGTCCATTGTTCTGTGTATTGTAGGATTTTGATCTATAAAGTTTATATCAGTAATGAAATAGACTATTCTGTTTTGTTCGCTTACGTTTGTTTAAGTTTAGTATGTTTGACTTTGACTTTTTCTGTAATACATACCCATTCATGCCAATGATTCCTACGAATGAGTTCATTCGCACGAATGAACGACTAGCGAATGTCTAAGGCAAACGAATGAGTCACTCGCATGACTCATTCGGTTAACCAGCTCATTTGCCGAGCGATTCGCCCGAATGAGTTTTTCGTGCAAATCATTCGTCCGAATGATTACAGCCTATATATAGACCTGCGAACAGAATGTTTTCAAAAATTTTCTGACCGCTGAACATTTCCTGTCACATACGTAGGGTTTTGAGCCGCCATCCCTTCTCCAGGTTCGTTTCTCATTCCCGTGGTGTTCGATTTTGATCAAAACGTTTCTCTGCATAATCGTATTGCCACGGGGCTTGGTGATTTTGATTGGAAAACCATCGAACAAAATTCCGCATTATTCGCGGGCTGCTGAGCAGAATCCGCAAGGACGGAGTGGTTTCTAAGGTCCTACAAAGTGGTATTTTGTGGTGCGTGTAATGTCACTAGTTCAGTGTACTGTAGAATTTTGATGTGTAAAGTTTATATCAGTCATTAAATAGACAATTATGTTTTGTTCGTTTACGTTTGTTTAAGTTTAGTATGTTTGACTTTGACTTTTTCAAAAATACAGACCCATTCGTGTGAATGATACCTACGAATGAGTTCATTCGCACGAATTAACGACGAGCGAATGTCTGAGGCAAATGAATGAGTCTCTCGCATGACTCATTCGGCTGACCCGCTCATTCGGCTAAGCCATTCGCCCGAATGAGTGTTTCGTACAACTCATTCGGCCGAAAGAGTACAAGCTATATATAGAACTGCAAACAGAAACTTTCACAACTTTTCTGACCACTGAACATTCCCTGTCACATCCGTAGGGTTTTGAGCCGCCATCCGTTCTCCAAGTTCATTTCCCATCCCCGTGGTGTTCGATTTTGATCAAAAGGTTGTCTCCGCATAGTCAGATTGCCACGGGCTTGGTTATTTCGATTGGAAAACCCTCGAACAGGATTGCGCACTATTCGAGGTCTGCTGAACAGAATCCGCAAAGAACAAAGTGATTTCCAAGGTCCTATAAACTGGTATTTTGTGAGTGCATGTAATGTCCATTGTTCTGTGTATTGTAGGATTTTGATCTATAAAGTTTATATCAGTAATGAAATAGACTATTCTGTTTTGTTCGCTTACGTTTGTTTAAGTTTAGTATGTTTGACTTTGACTTTTTCTGTAATACATACCCATTCATGCCAATGATTCCTACGAATGAGTTCATTCGCACGAATGAACGACTAGCGAATGTCTAAGGCAAACGAATGAGTCACTCGCATGACTCATTCGGTTAACCAGCTCATTTGGCCGAGCGATTCGCCCGAATGAGTTTTTCGTGCAAATCATTCGTCCGAATGATTACAGCCTATATATAGACCTGCGAACAGAATGTTTTCAAAAATTTTCTGACCGCTGAACATTTCCTGTCACATACGTAGGGTTTTGAGCCGCCATCCCTTCTCCAGGTTCGTTTCTCATTCCCGTGGTGTTCGATTTTGATCAAAACGTTGTCTCTGCATAATCGTATTGCCACGGGGCTTGGTGATTTTGATTGGAAAACCATCGAACAAAATTCCGCATTATTCGCGGGCTGCTGAGCAGAATCCGCAAGGACGGAGTGGTTTCTAAGGTCCTACAAAGTGGTATTTTGTTGGTGCGTGTAATGTCACTAGTTCAGTGTACTGTAGAATTTTGATGTGTAAAGTTTATATCAGTCATTAAATAGACAATTATGTTTTGTTCGTTGTTTTGTTTAAGTTTAGTATGTTTGACTTTGACTTTTTCAAAAATACAGACCCATTCGTGTGAATGATACCTACGAATGAGTTCATTCGCACGAATTAACGACGAGCGAATGTCTGAGGCAAATGAATGAGTCTCTCGCATGACTCATTCGGCTGACCCGCTCATTCGGCTAAGCCATTCGCCCGAATGAGTGTTTCGTACAACTCATTCGGCCGAAAGAGTACAAGCTATATATAGAACTGCAAACAGAAAACTTTCACAACTTTTCTGACCACTGAACATTCCCTGTCACATCCGTAGGGTTTTGAGCCGCCATCCGTTCTCCAAGTTCATTTCCCATCCCCGTGGTGTTCGATTTTGATCAAAAGGTTGTCTCCGCATAGTCAGATTGCCACGGGGCTTGGTTATTTCGATTGGAAAACCCTCGAACAGGATTGCGCACTATTCGAGGGTCTGCTGAACAGAATCCGCAAAGAACAAAGTGATTTCCAAGGTCCTATAAACTGGTATTTTGTGAGTGCATGTAATGTCCATTGTTCTGTGTATTGTAGGATTTTGATCTATAAAGTTTATATCAGTAATGAAATAGACTATTCTGTTTTGTTCGCTTACGTTTGTTTAAGTTTAGTATGTTTGACTTTGACTTTTTCTGTAATACATACCCATTCATGCCAATGATTCCTACGAATGAGTTCATTCGCACGAATGAACGACTAGCGAATGTCTAAGGCAAACGAATGAGTCACTCGCATGACTCATTCGGTTAACCAGCTCATTTGGCCGAGCGATTCGCCCGAATGAGTTTTTCGTGCAAATCATTCGTCCGAATGATTACAGCCTATATATAGACCTGCGAACAGAATGTTTTCAAAAATTTTCTGACCGCTGAACATTTCCTGTCACATACGTAGGGTTTTGAGCCGCCATCCCTTCTCCAGGTTCGTTTCTCATTCCCGTGGTGTTCGATTTTGATCAAAACGTTGTCTCTGCATAATCGTATTGCCACGGGGCTTGGTGATTTTGATTGGAAAACCATCGAACAAAATTCCGCATTATTCGCGGGCTGCTGAGCAGAATCCGCAAGGACGGAGTGGTTTCTAAGGTCCTACAAAGTGTATTTTGTTGGTGCGTGTAATGTCACTAGTTCAGTGTACTGTAGAATTTTGATGTGTAAAGTTTATATCAGTCATTAAATAGACAATTATGTTTTGTTCGTTTACGTTTGTTTAAGTTTAGTATGTTTGACTTTGACTTTTTCAAAAATACAGACCCATTCGTGTGAATGATACCTACGAATGAGTTCATTCGCACGAATTAACGACGAGCGAATGTCTGAGGCAAATGAATGAGTCTCTCGCATGACTCATTCGGCTGACCCGCTCATTCGGCTAAGCCATTCGCCCGAATGAGTGTTTCGTACAACTCATTCGGCCCGAAAGAGTACAAGCTATATATAGAACTGCAAACAGAAAACTTTCACAACTTTTCTGACCACTGAACATTCCCTGTCACATCCGTAGGGTTTTGAGCCGCCATCCGTTCTCCAAGTTCATTTCCCATCCCCGTGGTGTTCGATTTTGATCAAAAGGTTGTCTCCGCATAGTCAGATTGCCACGGGGCTTGGTTATTTCGATTGGAAAACCCTCGAACAGGATTGCGCACTATTCGAGGGTCTGCTGAACAGAATCCGCAAAGAACAAAGTGATTTCCAAGGTCCTATAAACTGGTATTTTGTGAGTGCATGTAATGTCCATTGTTCTGTGTATTGTAGGATTTTGATCTATAAAGTTTATATCAGTAATGAAATAGACTATTCTGTTTTGTTCGCTTACGTTTGTTTAAGTTTAGTATGTTTGACTTTGACTTTTTCTGTAATACATACCCATTCATGCCAATGATTCCTACGAATGAGTTCATTCGCACGAATGAACGACTAGCGAATGTCTAAGGCAAACGAATGAGTCACTCGCATGACTCATTCGGTTAACCAGCTCATTTGGCCGAGCGATTCGCCCGAATGAGTTTTTCGTGCAAATCATTCGTCCGAATGATTACAGCCTATATATAGACCTGCGAACAGAATGTTTTCAAAAATTTTCTGACCGCTGAACATTTCCTGTCACATACGTAGGGTTTTGAGCCGCCATCCCTTCTCCAGGTTCGTTTCTCATTCCCGTGGTGTTCGATTTTGATCAAAACGTTGTCTCTGCATAATCGTATTGCCACGGGGCTTGGTGATTTTGATTGGAAAACCATCGAACAAAATTCCGCATTATTCGCGGGCTGCTGAGCAGAATCCGCAAGGACGGAGTGGTTTCTAAGGTCCTACAAAGTGGTATTTTGTTGGTGCGTGTAATGTCACTAGTTCAGTGTACTGTAGAATTTTGATGTGTAAAGTTTATATCAGTCATTAAATAGACAATTATGTTTTGTTCGTTTACGTTTGTTTAAGTTTAGTATGTTTGACTTTGACTTTTTCAAAAATACAGACCCATTCGTGTGAATGATACCTACGAATGAGTTCATTCGCACGAATTAACGACGAGCGAATGTCTGAGGCAAATGAATGAGTCTCTCGCATGACTCATTCGGCTGACCCGCTCATTCGGCTAAGCCATTCGCCCGAATGAGTGTTTCGTACAACTCATTCGGCCGAAAGAGTACAAGCTATATATAGAACTGCAAACAGAAAACTTTCACAACTTTTCTGACCACTGAACATTCCCTGTCACATCCGTAGGGTTTTGAGCCGCCATCCGTTCTCCAAGTTCATTTCCCATCCCCGTGGTGTTCGATTTTGATCAAAAGGTTGTCTCCGCATAGTCAGATTGCCACGGGGCTTGGTTATTTCGATTGGAAAACCCTCGAACAGGATTGCGCACTATTCGAGGGTCTGCTGAACAGAATCCGCAAAGAACAAAGTGATTTCCAAGGTCCTATAAACTGGTATTTTGTGAGTGCATGTAATGTCCATTGTTCTGTGTATTGTAGGATTTTGATCTATAAAGTTTATATCAGTAATGAAATAGACTATTCTGTTTTGTTCGCTTACGTTTGTTTAAGTTTAGTATGTTTGACTTTGACTTTTTCTGTAATACATACCCATTCATGCCAATGATTCCTACGAATGAGTTCATTCGCACGAATGAACGACTAGCGAATGTCTAAGGCAAACGAATGAGTCACTCGCATGACTCATTCGGTTAACCAGCTCATTTGGCCGAGCGATTCGCCCGAATGAGTTTTTCGTGCAAATCATTCGTCCGAATGATTACAGCCTATATATAGACCTGCGAACAGAATGTTTTCAAAAATTTTCTGACCGCTGAACATTTCCTGTCACATACGTAGGGTTTTGAGCCGCCATCCCTTCTCCAGGTTCGTTTCTCATTCCCGTGGTGTTCGATTTTGATCAAAACGTTGTCTCTGCATAATCGTATTGCCACGGGGCTTGGTGATTTTGATTGGAAAACCATCGAACAAAATTCCGCATTATTCGCGGGCTGCTGAGCAGAATCCGCAAGGACGGAGTGGTTTCTAAGGTCCTACAAAGTGGTATTTTGTTGGTGCGTGTAATGTCACTAGTTCAGTGTACTGTAGAATTTTGATGTGTAAAGTTTATATCAGTCATTAAATAGACAATTATGTTTTGTTCGTTTACGTTTGTTTAAGTTTAGTATGTTTGACTTTGACTTTTTCAAAAATACAGACCCATTCGTGTGAATGATACCTACGAATGAGTTCATTCGCACGAATTAACGACGAGCGAATGTCTGAGGCAAATGAATGAGTCTCTCGCATGACTCATTCGGCTGACCCGCTCATTCGGCTAAGCCATTCGCCCGAATGAGTGTTTCGTACAACTCATTCGGCCGAAAGAGTACAAGCTATATATAGAACTGCAAACAGAAAACTTTCACAACTTTTCTGACCACTGAACATTCCCTGTCACATCCGTAGGGTTTTGAGCCGCCATCCGTTCTCCAAGTTCATTTCCCATCCCCGTGGTGTTCGATTTTGATCAAAAGGTTGTCTCCGCATAGTCAGATTGCCACGGGGCTTGGTTATTTCGATTGGAAAACCCTCGAACAGGATTGCGCACTATTCGAGGGTCTGCTGAACAGAATCCGCAAAGAACAAAGTGATTTCCAAGGTCCTATAAACTGGTATTTTGTGAGTGCATGTAATGTCCATTGTTCTGTGTATTGTAGGATTTTGATCTATAAAGTTTATATCAGTAATGAAATAGACTATTCTGTTTTGTTCGCTTACGTTTGTTTAAGTTTAGTATGTTTGACTTTGACTTTTTCTGTAATACATACCCATTCATGCCAATGATTCCTACGAATGAGTTCATTCGCACGAATGAACGACTAGCGAATGTCTAAGGCAAACGAATGAGTCACTCGCATGACTCATTCGGTTAACCAGCTCATTTGGCCGAGCGATTCGCCCGAATGAGTTTTTCGTGCAAATCATTCGTCCGAATGATTACAGCCTATATATAGACCTGCGAACAGAATGTTTTCAAAAATTTTCTGACCGCTGAACATTTCCTGTCACATACGTAGGGTTTTGAGCCGCCATCCCTTCTCCAGGTTCGTTTCTCATTCCCGTGGTGTTCGATTTTGATCAAAACGTTGTCTCTGCATAATCGTATTGCCACGGGGCTTGGTGATTTTGATTGGAAAACCATCGAACAAAATTCCGCATTATTCGCGGGCTGCTGAGCAGAATCCGCAAGGACGGAGTGGTTTCTAAGGTCCTACAAAGTGGTATTTTGTTGGTGCGTGTAATGTCACTAGTTCAGTGTACTGTAGAATTTTGATGTGTAAAGTTTATATCAGTCATTAAATAGACAATTATGTTTTGTTCGTTTACGTTTGTTTAAGTTTAGTATGTTTGACTTTGACTTTTTCAAAAATACAGACCCATTCGTGTGAATGATACCTACGAATGAGTTCATTCGCACGAATTAACGACGAGCGAATGTCTGAGGCAAATGAATGAGTCTCTCGCATGACTCATTCGGCTGACCCGCTCATTCGGCTAAGCCATTCGCCCGAATGAGTGTTTCGTACAACTCATTCGGCCGAAAGAGTACAAGCTATATATAGAACTGCAAACAGAAAACTTTCACAACTTTTCTGACCACTGAACATTCCCTGTCACATCCGTAGGGTTTTGAGCCGCCATCCGTTCTCCAAGTTCATTTCCCATCCCCGTGGTGTTCGATTTTGATCAAAAGGTTGTCTCCGCATAGTCAGATTGCCACGGGGCTTGGTTATTTCGATTGGAAAACCCTCGAACAGGATTGCGCACTATTCGAGGGTCTGCTGAACAGAATCCGCAAAGAACAAAGTGATTTCCAAGGTCCTATAAACTGGTATTTTGTGAGTGCATGTAATGTCCATTGTTCTGTGTATTGTAGGATTTTGATCTATAAAGTTTATATCAGTAATGAAATAGACTATTCTGTTTTGTTCGCTTACGTTTGTTTAAGTTTAGTATGTTTGACTTTGACTTTTTCTGTAATACATACCCATTCATGCCAATGATTCCTACGAATGAGTTCATTCGCACGAATGAACGACTAGCGAATGTCTAAGGCAAACGAATGAGTCACTCGCATGACTCATTCGGTTAACCAGCTCATTTGGCCGAGCGATTCGCCCGAATGAGTTTTTCGTGCAAATCATTCGTCCGAATGATTACAGCCTATATATAGACCTGCGAACAGAATGTTTTCAAAAATTTTCTGACCGCTGAACATTTCCTGTCACATACGTAGGGTTTTGAGCCGCCATCCCTTCTCCAGGTTCGTTTCTCATTCCCGTGGTGTTCGATTTTGATCAAAACGTTGTCTCTGCATAATCGTATTGCCACGGGGCTTGGTGATTTTGATTGGAAAACCATCGAACAAAATTCCGCATTATTCGCGGGCTGCTGAGCAGAATCCGCAAGGACGGAGTGGTTTCTAAGGTCCTACAAAGTGGTATTTTGTTGGTGCGTGTAATGTCACTAGTTCAGTGTACTGTAGAATTTTGATGTGTAAAGTTTATATCAGTCATTAAATAGACAATTATGTTTTGTTCGTTTACGTTTGTTTAAGTTTAGTATGTTTGACTTTGACTTTTTCAAAAATACAGACCCATTCGTGTGAATGATACCTACGAATGAGTTCATTCGCACGAATTAACGACGAGCGAATGTCTGAGGCAAATGAATGAGTCTCTCGCATGACTCATTCGGCTGACCCGCTCATTCGGCTAAGCCATTCGCCCGAATGAGTGTTTCGTACAACTCATTCGGCCGAAAGAGTACAAGCTATATATAGAACTGCAAACAGAAAACTTTCACAACTTTTCTGACCACTGAACATTCCCTGTCACATCCGTAGGGTTTTGAGCCGCCATCCGTTCTCCAAGTTCATTTCCCATCCCCGTGGTGTTCGATTTTGATCAAAAGGTTGTCTCCGCATAGTCAGATTGCCACGGGGCTTGGTTATTTCGATTGGAAACCCTCGAACAGGATTGCGCACTATTCGAGGGTCTGCTGAACAGAATCCGCAAGCAAAGAACAAATGATTTCCAAGGTCCTATAAACTGGTATTTTGTGAGTGCATGTAATGTCCATTGTTCTGTGTATTGTAGGATTTTGATCTATAAAGTTTATATCAGTAATGAAATAGACTATTCTGTTTTGTTCGCTTACGTTTGTTTAAGTTTAGTATGTTTGACTTTGACTTTTTCTGTAATACATACCCATTCATGCCAATGATTCCTACGAATGAGTTCATTCGCACGAATGAACGACTAGCGAATGTCTAAGGCAAACGAATGAGTCACTCGCATGACTCATTCGGTTAACCAGCTCATTTGGCCGAGCGATTCGCCCGAATGAGTTTTTCGTGCAAATCATTCGTCCGAATGATTACAGCCTATATATAGACCTGCGAACAGAATGTTTTCAAAAATTTTCTGACCGCTGAACATTTCCTGTCACATACGTAGGGTTTTGAGCCGCCATCCCTTCTCCAGGTTCGTTTCTCATTCCCGTGGTGTTCGATTTTGATCAAAACGTTGTCTCTGCATAATCGTATTGCCACGGGGCTTGGTGATTTTGATTGGAAAACCATCGAACAAAATTCCGCATTATTCGCGGGCTGCTGAGCAGAATCCGCAAGGACGGAGTGGTTTCTAAGGTCCTACAAAGTGGTATTTTGTTGGTGCGTGTAATGTCACTAGTTCAGTGTACTGTAGAATTTTGATGTGTAAAGTTTATATCAGTCATTAAATAGACAATTATGTTTTGTTCGTTTACGTTTGTTTAAGTTTAGTATGTTTGACTTTGACTTTTTCAAAAATACAGACCCATTCGTGTGAATGATACCTACGAATGAGTTCATTCGCACGAATTAACGACGAGCGAATGTCTGAGGCAAATGAATGAGTCTCTCGCATGACTCATTCGGCTGACCCGCTCATTCGGCTAAGCCATTCGCCCGAATGAGTGTTTCGTACAACTCATTCGGCCGAAAGAGTACAAGCTATATATAGAACTGCAAACAGAAAACTTTCACAACTTTTCTGACCACTGAACATTCCCTGTCACATCCGTAGGGTTTTGAGCCGCCATCCGTTCTCCAAGTTCATTTCCCATCCCCGTGGTGTTCGATTTTGATCAAAAGGTTGTCTCCGCATAGTCAGATTGCCACGGGGCTTGGTTATTTCGATTGGAAAACCTCGAACAGGATTGCGCACTATTCGAGGGTCTGCTGAACAGAATCCGCAAAGAACAAAGTGATTTCCAAGGTCCTATAAACTGGTATTTTGTGAGTGCATGTAATGTCCATTGTTCTGTGTATTGTAGGATTTTGATCTATAAAGTTTATATCAGTAATGAAATAGACTATTCTGTTTTGTTCGCTTACGTTTGTTTAAGTTTAGTATGTTTGACTTTGACTTTTTCTGTAATACATACCCATTCATGCCAATGATTCCTACGAATGAGTTCATTCGCACGAATGAACGACTAGCGAATGTCTAAGGCAAACGAATGAGTCACTCGCATGACTCATTCGGTTAACCAGCTCATTTGGCCGAGCGATTCGCCCGAATGAGTTTTTCGTGCAAATCATTCGTCCGAATGATTACAGCCTATATATAGACCTGCGAACAGAATGTTTTCAAAAATTTTCTGACCGCTGAACATTTCCTGTCACATACGTAGGGTTTTGAGCCGCCATCCCTTCTCCAGGTTCGTTTCTCATTCCCGTGGTGTTCGATTTTGATCAAAACGTTGTCTCTGCATAATCGTATTGCCACGGGGCTTGGTGATTTTGATTGGAAAACCATCGAACAAAATTCCGCATTATTCGCGGGCTGCTGAGCAGAATCCGCAAGGACGGAGTGGTTTCTAAGGTCCTACAAAGTGGTATTTTGTTGGTGCGTGTAATGTCACTAGTTCAGTGTACTGTAGAATTTTGATGTGTAAAGTTTATATCAGTCATTAAATAGACAATTATGTTTTGTTCGTTTACGTTTGTTTAAGTTTAGTATGTTTGACTTTGACTTTTTCAAAAATACAGACCCATTCGTGTGAATGATACCTACGAATGAGTTCATTCGCACGAATTAACGACGAGCGAATGTCTGAGGCAAATGAATGAGTCTCTCGCATGACTCATTCGGCTGACCCGCTCATTCGGCTAAGCCATTCGCCCGAATGAGTGTTTCGTACAACTCATTCGGCCGAAAGAGTACAAGCTATATATAGAACTGCAAACAGAAAACTTTCACAACTTTTCTGACCACTGAACATTCCCTGTCACATCCGTAGGGTTTTGAGCCGCCATCCGTTCTCCAAGTTCATTTCCCATCCCCGTGGTGTTCGATTTTGATCAAAAGGTTGTCTCCGCATAGTCAGATTGCCACGGGGCTTGGTTATTTCGATTGGAAAACCCTCGAACAGGATTGCGCACTATTCGAGGGTCTGCTGAACAGAATCCGCAAAGAACAAAGTGATTTCCAAGGTCCTATAAACTGGTATTTTGTGAGTGCATGTAATGTCCATTGTTCTGTGTATTGTAGGATTTTGATCTATAAAGTTTATATCAGTAATGAAATAGACTATTCTGTTTTGTTCGCTTACGTTTGTTTAAGTTTAGTATGTTTGACTTTGACTTTTTCTGTAATACATACCCATTCATGCCAATGATTCCTACGAATGAGTTCATTCGCACGAATGAACGACTAGCGAATGTCTAAGGCAAACGAATGAGTCACTCGCATGACTCATTCGGTTAACCAGCTCATTTGGCCGAGCGATTCGCCCGAATGAGTTTTTCGTGCAAATCATTCGTCCGAATGATTACAGCCTATATATAGACCTGCGAACAGAATGTTTTCAAAAATTTTCTGACCGCTGAACATTTCCTGTCACATACGTAGGGTTTTGAGCCGCCATCCCTTCTCCAGGTTCGTTTCTCATTCCCGTGGTGTTCGATTTTGATCAAAACGTTGTCTCTGCATAATCGTATTGCCACGGGGCTTGGTGATTTTGATTGGAAAACCATCGAACAAAATTCCGCATTATTCGCGGGCTGCTGAGCAGAATCCGCAAGGACGGAGTGGTTTCTAAGGTCCTACAAAGTGGTATTTTGTTGGTGCGTGTAATGTCACTAGTTCAGTGTACTGTAGAATTTTGATGTGTAAAGTTTATATCAGTCATTAAATAGACAATTATGTTTTGTTCGTTTACGTTTGTTTAAGTTTAGTATGTTTGACTTTGACTTTTTCAAAAATACAGACCCATTCGTGTGAATGATACCTACGAATGAGTTCATTCGCACGAATTAACGACGAGCGAATGTCTGAGGCAAATGAATGAGTCTCTCGCATGACTCATTCGGCTGACCCGCTCATTCGGCTAAGCCATTCGCCCGAATGAGTGTTTCGTACAACTCATTCGGCCGAAAGAGTACAAGCTATATATAGAACTGCAAACAGAAAACTTTCACAACTTTTCTGACCACTGAACATTCCCTGTCACATCCGTAGGGTTTTGAGCCGCCATCCGTTCTCCAAGTTCATTTCCCATCCCCGTGGTGTTCGATTTTGATCAAAAGGTTGTCTCCGCATAGTCAGATTGCCACGGGGCTTGGTTATTTCGATTGGAAAACCCTCGAACAGGATTGCGCACTATTCGAGGGTCTGCTGAACAGAATCCGCAAAGAACAAAGTGATTTCCAAGGTCCTATAAACTGGTATTTTGTGAGTGCATGTAATGTCCATTGTTCTGTGTATTGTAGGATTTTGATCTATAAAGTTTATATCAGTAATGAAATAGACTATTCTGTTTTGTTCGCTTACGTTTGTTTAAGTTTAGTATGTTTGACTTTGACTTTTTCTGTAATACATACCCATTCATGCCAATGATTCCTACGAATGAGTTCATTCGCACGAATGAACGACTAGCGAATGTCTAAGGCAAACGAATGAGTCACTCGCATGACTCATTCGGTTAACCAGCTCATTTGGCCGAGCGATTCGCCCGAATGAGTTTTTCGTGCAAATCATTCGTCCGAATGATTACAGCCTATATATAGACCTGCGAACAAATGTTTTCAAAAATTTTCTGACCGCTGAACATTTCCTGTCACATACGTAGGGTTTTGAGCCGCCATCCCTTCTCCAGGTTCGTTTCTCATTCCCGTGGTGTTCGATTTTGATCAAAACGTTGTCTCTGCATAATCGTATTGCCACGGGGCTTGGTGATTTTGATTGGAAAACCATCGAACAAAATTCCGCATTATTCGCGGGCTGCTGAGCAGAATCCGCAAGGACGGAGTGGTTTCTAAGGTCCTACAAAGTGGTATTTTGTTGGTGCGTGTAATGTCACTAGTTCAGTGTACTGTAGAATTTTGATGTGTAAAGTTTATCTCAGTCATTAAATAGACAATTATGTTTTGTTCGTTTACGTTTGTTTAAGTTTAGTATGTTTGACTTTGACTTTTTCTAAAATACAGACCCATTCGTGGGAATGATACCTAAGAGTGAGTTCATTCGCACGAATGAATGACTAGCAAATGTCTCAGGGAAACGAATGAGTCACTCGCTTGAATCATTCGGCTGACCAGCTCATTCGGCTAAGCCATTCGCCCGAGTGAGTGTTTCGTACAACTCATTCGGCCGAATGAGTACAACCTATATATAGACCTTCAAACAGAATACTTTCACAACTTTTCTGACCACTGAACATTCCATGTCACATCCGTAGGGTTTTGAGCCGCCATCCCTTCACCAAGTTCGTTTCTCATCCCCGTGGTGTTCGATTTTGATCAAAACGTTGTCTCCTCATAGTCAGATTGCCACGGGGCTTGGTTATTTCGATTGGAAAAACCTCGAATAGGATTGCGCACTATTCGAGGGCCTGCTGAGCAGAATCCGCAAGGAACAGAATGGTTTCCAAGGTCCTATAATGTGGTATTTTGTGAGTGCATGTAATGTCCATTGTTCTGTGTATTGTAGGATTTTGATCTATAAAGTTTATATCAGTAATGAAATAGACTATTCTGTTTTGTTCGCTTACGTTTGTTTAAGTTTAGTATGTTTGACTTTGACTTTTTCTGTAATACATACCCATTCATGCCAATGATTCCTACGAATGAGTTCATTCGCACGAATGAACGACTAGCGAATGTCTAAGGCAAACGAATGAGTCACTCGCATGACTCATTCGGTTAACCAGCTCATTTGGCCGAGCGATTCGCCCGAATGAGTTTTTCGTGCAAATCATTCGTCCGAATGATTACAGCCTATATATAGACCTGCGAACACAATGCTTTCAAAACTTTTCTGACCGCTGAACATTTCCTGTCACATACGTAGGGTTTTGAGCCGCCATCCCTTCTCCAGGTTCGTTTCTCATTCCCGTGGTGTTCGATTTTGATCAAAACGTTGTCTCTGCATCATCGTATTGCCACGGGGCTTTGTGATTTTGATTGGAAAACCATCGAACAAAATTCTGCATTATTCGCGGGCTGCTGAGCAGTATTTGCAAGGAACGGAGTGGTTTCTAAGGTCCTACAAAGTGGTATTTTGTTGGTGCGTGTAATGTCACTAGTTCAGTGTACTGTAGAATTTTGATGTATAAAGTTTATATCAGTAATTAAAAAGACAATTATGTTTTGTTCGTTTACGTTTGTTTAAGTTTAGTATGTTTGACTTTGACTTTTTCTAAAATACAGACCCATTCGTGGGAATGATACCTAAGAGTGAGTTCATTCGCACGAATGAATGACTAACAAATGTCTCAGGGAAACGAATGAGTCACTCGCTTGAATCATTCGGCTGACCAGCTCATTCGGCTAAGCCATTCGCCCGAGTGAGTGTTTCGTACAACTCATTCGGCCGAATGAGTACAACCTATATATAGACCTTCAAACAGAATACTTTCACAACTTTTCTGACCACTGAACATTCCATGTCACATCCGTAGGGTTTTGAGCCGCCATCCCTTCACCAAGTTCGTTTCTCATCCCCGTGGTGTTCGATTTTGATCAAAACGTTGTCTCCTCATAGTCAGATTGCCACGGGGCTTGGTTATTTCGATTGGAAAAACCTCGAATAGGATTGCGCACTATTCGAGGGCCTGCTGAGCAGAATCCGCAAGGAACAGAATGGTTTCCAAGGTCCTATAATGTGGTATTTTGTGAGTGCATGTAATGTCCCTAGTTCTGTGTATTGTAGGATTTTGATCTATAAAGTTTATATCAGTAATGAAATAGACTATTCTGTTTTGTTCGCTTACGTTTGTTTAAGTTTAGTATGTTTGACTTTGACTTTTTCTGTAATACATACCCATTCATGCCAATGATTCCTACGAATGAGTTCATTCGCACGAATGAACGACTAGCGAATGTCTAAGGCAAACGAATGAGTCACTCGCATGACTCATTCGGTTAACTAGCTCATTTGGCCGAGCAATTCGCCCGAATAAGTTTTTCGTACAAATCATTTGTTCGAATGATTACAGCCTATATATAGACCTGTAAACAGAATGTTTTCAAAACTTTTCTGACCGCTGAACATTTCCTGTCACATACGTAGGGTTTTGAGCCACCATCCCTTCTCCAGGTTCGTTTCTCATTCCCGTGGTGTTCGATTTTGATCAAAACGTTGTCTCCGCATCATCGTATTGCCACGGGGCTTGGTGATTTTGATTGGAAAACCATCGAACAAAATTCCGCATTATTCGCGGGCTGCTGAGCAGAATCCGCAAGGAACGGAGTGGTTTCTAAGGTCCTACAAAGTGGTATTTTGTTGGTGCATGTAATGTCACTAGTTCAGTGTACTGTAGAATTTTGATGTGTAAAGTTTATATCAGTAATTAAATAGACAATTATGTTTTGTTCGTTTACGTTTGTTTAAGTTTAGTATGTTTGACTTTGACTTTCTCAAAAATACAGACCCATTCGTGTGAATGATACCTACGAATGAGTTCATTCGCACGAATGAACGACGAGCGAATGTCTGAGGCAAATGAATGAGTCTCTCGCATGACTCATTCGGCTGACCAGCTCATTCGGCTAAGCCATTCGCCCGAATGAGTGTTTCGTACAACTCATTCGGCCGAAAGAGTACAACCTATATATAGAACTGCAAACAGAAAACTTTCACAACTTTTCTGACCACTGAACATTCCCTGTCACATCCGTAGGGTTTTGAGCCGCCATCCGTTCTCCAAGTTCGTTTCCCATCCCCGTGGTGTTCAATTTTGATCAAAAGGTTGTCTTCGCATAGTCAGATTGCCACGGGGCTTCGTTATTTCGATTGGAAAACCCTCGAATAGGATTGCGCACTATTCGAGGGTCTGCTGAACAGAATCCGCAAAGAACAAAGTGATTTCCAAGGTCCTATAAACTGGTATTTTGTGAGTGCATGTAATGTCCCTAGTTCTGTGTATGGTAGGATTTTGATGTATAAAGTTTATATCACTAATGAAATAGACTATTATGTTTTGTTCATTTACGTTTGCTTAAGTTTAGTACCTTAGAGTTTAACTTTTTCTGTAATACAGACCCATTCGTTCGAAGGATACCTACGAATGAGTTCGTTCGCACGAATGAACGACTAGCGAATGTCTGAGGCGAACGAATGAGTCACTCGAATGACTCATTCGGTTGACAAGGTCATTCGGCTGAGCTATTCGCCCGAATGTGTGTTTCGTACAAATCATTCGTCCGAATGATTACAGCCTATATATAGACCTGCAAACAGAATGTTTTCACAACTTTTCTGACCCCTGAACATTCCCTGTCACATACGTAGTGTTTTGAGCCGCCATCCCTTCTACAGGTTCGTTTATAATCCCTGTGGTGTTCGGTTTTGATCAAAATGTTGTCTCAGCATCGTCGTATTGCCACGGGGCTTGGTGATTATGATTGGAATACCCACGAATAGGATTTTGCGCTATTCGAGGGCCTGCCGAGCATAATCTATAAGGAACGTAGTGGTTTCTAAGGTCCTACAAAGTGGTATTTTGTTTGTGCGTGTAATGTCACTAGTTTAGTGTATTGTAGAATTTTCATGTATAAAGTTTATATCAGTAATTAAATAGACAATTATGTTTTGTTCTTTTACGTTTGTTTAAGTTTAGTATGTTTGACAATGACTTTTTCAAAAATGCAGACCTATTCGTACAAATGATACCTACGAATGAGTTCATTCGCACGAATGAACGACTAGCAAATGTCTGAGGGAAACGAATGAGTCACTCGCATGACTCATTCGGTTGACCAACTCATTCGGCTAAGCCATTCGCCGACTGAGTGTTTCGTACAACTCATTCGGCCGAATGAGCACAACCTATATGTAGACCTACAAACAAAATACATTCACAACTTTTCTGACAACTGAACATTACATGTCACATCCGTAGGGTTTTGAGCTGCCATCCCTTCTCCAAGTTCGTTTCTCATCCCGTGGTGTTAGATTTAGATCAAAACGTTGTCTCCGCATAGACAGATTGCCACGGGGCTTGGTTATTTCGATTGGAAAACCCTAGAATAGGATTGTGCACTATTTGAGGGCCTGCTGAGCAGAATCCGCAAGGAACAGAGTGGTTTCAAGGTCCTACAAAGTGGTATTTTGTTAGTGCATGTAATGTCCCTAGTTTTGTGTATTGTAGGATATTGATGTATAAAGTTTATATCAGTAATGAAATAGACTATTATGTTTTTTTCGTTTACGTTTCTTTAAGTTTAGTATGTTTGACTTTGACTTTTTCTGTAATACAGACCCATTCATGCCAATGATGCCTACCAACTTATTATGCCGAATGATTGCAGCATATATATAGACTTGCAAACTGAATGTTTTATCAACTTTTTTGACCACTGAACATTCCCTGTCACAACCATAGGGTTTTGAGCCGCCATCCCTTCTCCAAGTTCGATTCTCATCCCCGTGGTGTTCGATTTTGATCAAAACGTTGTCTCCGTATTGTCAGATTGCCACGGGGCTTGGTTATTTCGATTGGAAAACCCTCGAATAGGATTTCGCACTATTCGAGGGTCTTCTGAGCTGAATCCGCAAGAAACGGAGTGGTTTCCAAGGTCCTACAAAGTGGTATTTTGTTGGTTCATGTAATCTCCCTAGCTTTGTTTATCGTAGGATTTTGATGTGTAAAGTTTACATCCGTAATGAAATAGACTATTCTGTTTTGTTCGTTTACGTTTGTTTAAGTTTAATATGTTTGACTTTGACTTTTCTATAATACTGACCCATTCGTGCGAATGATACCTACGAATGAGTTCATTCGCACGATTGAACGACTTGCGTATGTCTGTGGAAAAGAAATGAGTCACTCGGGTGACTCATTCGGTTGACCGGCTCATTCGGCTGAGCCATTCGCGCAAATGAGTGTTTCGTACAACTCATTATGCCGAACGATTACAGCCTATATGTAGACCTGCAAACTAAATGTTTTAACAACGTTTTTGACCCCTAAACATTCCCGGGGACATCCATAGGGTTTTGAGCCGCCATCCCTTCTCCAAGTTCGTTTCTCATCCCCGTGGTGTTCGATTTTGATCAAAAGGTTGTCTCCGCATCGTCAGATTGCCACGGGGCTTGTTATTTCGATTGGAAAACCCTCGAATAGGATTCCGCACTATTCGAGGGCCTGCTGAGTAGAATCCGCAAGGAACGAAGTGGTTTCCAAGGTCCTACACAGTGGTATTTTCTTGGTTCATGTAATCTTCCTAGCTTTGTTTACTGTAGGATTTTGATTTATACAGTTTATATCCGTAATGAAATAGACTATTTTGTTTTGTTCCTTTACATTTCTTTAAGTTTAATATGTTTGACTTTGAATTTTCTATAATACAAACCCATTCGTGTGAATGATACCTACGAATGAGTTCATTCGCACGAATGAACGAATTGCGAATGTTTGAGGTAAAGAAATTACTCATTCGGTTGACCAGCTCATTCGGCACAGCCATTCGCGAGAATGAGTGTTTCGTACAACTCATTTTCTAGAATGAGTGCAACCTCTATATAGACCTGCAAACAGAATGTTTTCACAACTTTTCTGACCCCTGAACATTCCCTGTCACGTCCGTAGTGTTTTGAGCCGCCATCCCTTCTCCAAGTTCGTTTCTCATCCCCGCGGTGTTCGATTGTGATCAAAATGTTGTCTCTGCGTCGTCAGATTGCCATGGGGCTTGGTTATTTCGATTAGAAAACCCTCGAATAGGATTCCACACTATTCGGGGGCCTGCTGAGCAGAATCCTCAAGGAACGGAGTGGTTTCCAAGGTCCTACAAAGTGGTATTTTGTTGGTTCATTTAATCTCCCTAGTTTTGTGTATAGTATGATTTTGATGTAGAATGTTTATATCCGTAATGAAATAGACTATTCTGTTTTGTTCCTTTACGTTTCTTTAAGTTTAATATGTTTGACTTTGACTTTTCTATAATATTGACCCATTCGTGCGAATGATACCTATGAATGAGTTCATTCGCACGAATGAACGACTTGCGAATGTCTGGGGAAAAGAAATGAGTCACTCGCGTGACTCATTCGGTTGACCAGCTCATTCGGCTGAGCCATTCGCGCGAATGAGTGTTTCGTACAACTAATTCTCTTGAATGAGTGCAGCCTGTATATAGACCTGCAAACAGAATGTTTTCACAACTTTTCTGACCCCTGAACATTCCCTGTTACATCCAAAGTGTTTTGAGCCGCCATCGCTTCTCCAAGTTCGTTTCTCATCCCCATGGTGTTCAATTTTGATCAAAACGTAGTCTCCGCATCGTCAAATTGCCACGGGGCTTGGTTATTTCGATTAGAAAACCCTCGAATAGGATTCAACACTATTCTAGGGCCTGCTGAGCAGAATCCACAAGGAAAGGAGTGGTTTCCAAGGTCCTACAAAGTGGTATTTTGTTGGTTCATTTAATCTCCCTAGCTTTGTGTATTCTAGGATTTTAATGTACAAAGTTAACATCCGTAATGAAATAGACTATTCTGTTTTCTTCATTTACGTTTGTTTAAGTTTAATACGTTTGACTTTGACTTTTCTATAATACAGACCCGCTCGTGCGAATGATACCTACGAATGAGTTCATTCGCACGAATGAACGACTTGCGAATGTCTGAGGCAAAGAAATGAGTCACTATCATGACTCATTCGGTTGACCAGCACATTCGGCTGAGCCATTCGCGCGAATGAGTGTTTCGTACAACTCATTCTGCTGAATGAGTACAGCCGGTATATAGACCTGCAAACAGAATGTTCTAACAACTTTTCTGACCTCTGAACATTACCTGTCACATCCGTAGTGTTTTGAGCCGCCATCCCTTCTCCATGTTCGTTTCTCATCCCCATGGTGTTCGATTTTGATCAAAATGTAGTCTCCGCATCGTCAGATCGCCACGGGGCTAGGTTATTTCGATTGGAAAACCCTCGAATAGGATTCAACACTATTCGAGGGCCTGCTGAGCAGAATCCGCAGGGAACGGAGTGGTTTCCAAGGTCCTACAAAGTGGTATTTTGTTGGTTCCTTTAATCTCCTAGCTTTGTGTATTGTAGGATTTTGATGTACAAAGTTTACATCCGTAATGAAATAGCCTATTCTGTTTTCTTCCTTTACGTTTGTTTAAGTTTAATATGTTTGACTTTGACTTTTCGATAATACAGACCCACTCGTGCGAATGATACCTACGAATGAGTTCATTCACACGAATGAACGACTTTCGAATGTCTGAGGCAGAGAAATGAGTCACTATCATGACTCATTCGGTTGACCAGCTCATTCGGCTGAGCCATTCGCGCGAATGAGTGTTTCGTACAACTCATTATGCCGAATGAGTACAGCCTGTATATAGACATGCAAACTGAATGTTTTAACAACTTTTTTGACCCCTGAACTTTCCCTGTCACATCCGTAGGGTTTTGAGCCGCCATCCCTTCTCCAATTTCGGTTCTCATCCCCGTGGTGTTCGATTTTGATCAAAACGTTGTCTCCGCATCGTCAGATTGCCACGGGGCTTGGTTATTTCGAGTGGAAAACCTTCGAATAGGAATCCACACTATTTGAGGGTCTTCTGAGCTGAATCCGCAAGGAACAGAGTGGTTTCCAAGGTCCTACAAAGTGGTATTTTGTTGGTTCATGTAATCTCCCAAGCTTTGTGTATTCGTGGATTTTGATGTATAAAGTTTACATCCGTAATGAAATAGACTATTCTGTTTAGTGCGAATGAGACCTACGAATGAGTTCATTCGCACCAATGAACAACTTGTGAATGTCTGGGGCAAAGAAATGAGACACTCGCATGACTCATCCGGTTGACCAGCTCATTCGGCTGAGCCATTCGCGCGAATGAGTGTTTCGTACAACTCATTCTGCCGAATGAGTACAGCCTGTATATAGACCTGCAAACAGAATTGTTTCACAAATTTTCTGACCCCTGAACATTCCTTGTCACATCCGTAGTGTTTTGAGCCGCCATCCCTTCTCCAAGTTCGTTTCTCATCCCCGTTGTGTTCGATTTTGATCAAAACGTTGTCTCCGCATCGTCAGATTGCCACGGGGTTTGGTTATTTCGATTGGAAAACCCTCGAATAGGATTCCGCACTATTCGAGGGCCTGCTGAGCAGAATCCACAAGGAATGGAGAGGTTTCTAAGGTCCTACAAAGTGGTATTTTGTTGGTTCATGTAATCTCCCTAGCTTTGTGTATTGTTGGATTTTGATGTATAAAGTTTACATCCGTAATGAAATAGACTATTCTGTTTTGTTCGTTTACATTTGTTTAAGTTTAATATGTTTGACTTTGACTTTTCTGTAATACAGACCCATTCGTGTGAATGATACCTACGAATGAGTTCATTCGCACGAATGAACGACTTGCGAATGTCTAAGGTTAAGAAATGAGTCACTTGCATGACTCATTCGGTTGACCAGCTCATTCGGCTGAGCCATTCGCGCAAATGAGAATGTTTTCACAAAAGAATGAGTACAGCCTGTATATAGACCTGCAAACAGAATGTTTTCACAATTTCTCTAACCCCTGAACTTTCCCTATCACATCCGTAGTGTTTTGAGCCGCCATCCCTTCTCCAAGTTCGTTTCTCATCCCTGTGGTGTTCGATTGTGATAAAAACGTTGTCTCTGCGTCGTCAGATTGCCACGGGGCTTGGTTATTTCAATTAGAAAACCCTCGAATAGGATTCCACACTATTCGGGGGCCTGCTGAGCAGAATCCGCAAGGAAAGGAGTGGTTTCCAAGGTCCTACAAAGTGGTATTTTGTTGGTTCATTTAATCTCCCTAGTTTTGTGTATTGTATGATTTTGATGCAGAAAGTTTATATCCGTAATGAAATAGAGTATTCTGTTTTGTTCCTTTACGTTTCTTTGAGTTTAATATGTTTGACTTTGACTTTTCTATAATACTGACCCATTCGTGCGAATGATACCTACGAATGAGTTCATTCGCATGAATGAACGACTTGCGAATGTCTGGGAAAAGAAATGAGTCACTCGCGTGACTCATTCTGTTGACCAGCTCATTCGGCTGAGCCATTCGCGTGAATGAGTGTTTCGTACAACTCATTCTCTCGAATGAGTGCAGCCTGTATATAGACCTGCAAACAGAATGTTTTCACAGCTTTTCATACCCCTGAACATTCCCTGTCACATCCGTAGTGTTTTGAGCCGCCATCCCTTCTCCAGGTTCATTTCTCATCCCCGTGGTGTTCGATTTTGATCAAAATGTTGTCTCTGCATCGTCCGATTTCCACGGGGTTTGGTTATTTCGATTGGAAAACCCTCGAATAGGATTCCACACTATTTAAGGGCCTGCTGAGCAGAATCCGCAAGGAACGGAGTGGCTTCCAAGGTCCTACAAAGTGGTATTTTGTTGGTTCATGTAATCTTCCTAGCTCTGTGTATTGCAGGATTTTGATGTATAAAGTTTACATCCGTAATGAAATAGACTATTCTGTTTTGTTCGTTTACATTTGTTTACGTTTAATATGTTTGACTTTGACTTTTCTGTAATACAGACCCATTCGTGTGAATGATACCTACGAATGAGTTCATTCGCACGAATGAACGACTTGCGAATGTCTAAGGTTAAGAAATGAGTCACTTGCATGACTCATTCGGTTGACCAGCTCATTCGGCTGAGCCATTCGCGCGAATGAGAATGTTTTCACAAAAGAATGAGTACAGCCTGTATATAGACCTGCAAACAGAATGTTTTCACAATTTCTCTGACCCCTGAACTTTCCCTATCACATCCGTAGTGTTTTGAGCCGCCATCCCTTCTCCAAGTTCGTTTCTCATCCCTGTGGTGTTCGATTGTGATAAAAACGTTGTCTCTGCGTCGTCAGATTGCCACGGGGCTTGGTTATTTCCATTAGAAAACCCTCGAATAGGATTCCACACTATTCGGGGGCCTGCTGAGCAGAATCCGCAAGGAAAGGAGTGGTTTCCAAGGTTCTACAAAGTGGTATTTTGTTGGTTCATTTAATCTCCCTAGTTTTGTGTATTGTATGATTTTGATGTAGAAAGTTTATATCCGTAATGAAATAGACTATTCTGTTTTGTTCCTTTACGTTTCTTTAAGTTTAATATGTTTGACTTTGACTTTTCTATAATACTGACCCATTCGTGCGAATGATACCTACGAATGAGTTCATTCGCATGAATGAACGACTTGCGAATGTCTGGGGAAAAGAAATGAGTCCCTCGCGTGACTCATTCTGTTGACCAGCTTATTCGGCTGAGCCATTCGCGTGAATGAGTGTTTCGTACAACTCATTCTCTCGAATGAGTGCAGCCTGTATATAGACCTGCAAACATAATGTTTTCACAGCTTTTCAGTCCCCTGAACATTCCCTGTCACATCCGTAGTGTTTTGAGCCGCCATCCCTTCTCCAGGTTCCTTTCTCATCCCCGTGGTGTTCGATTTTGATCAAAATGTTGTCTCTGCATCGTCCGATTTCCACGGGGTTTGGTTATTTCGATTGGAAAACCCTCGAATAGGATTCCACACTATTTAAGGGCCTGCTGAGCAGAATCCGCAAGGAACGGAGTGGCTTCCAAGGTCCTACAAAGTGGTATTTTGTTGGTTCATGTAATCTCCCTAGCTCTGTGTATTGCAGGATTTTGATGTATAAAGTTTACATCCGTAATGAAATAGACTATTCTGTTTTTTTCGTTTACGTTTGTTTAGGTTTAATATGTTTGACTTTTACTTTTCTATAATACAGACGCATTCGTGGGAATGATAACTTCGAATGAGTTCATTCGCACGAATGAATGACTTGCGAATGTCTGAGGTAAAGAAATGAGTCACTCGCATGACTCATTCGGTTGACCAGCTCATTCAGTTGCGCCATTCGCGCGAATGAGAATGTTTTCACAACAGAATGAGTACAGCCTGTATATAGACCTGCAAACAGAATCTTTTCACAACTTCTTTGACCCCTGAACTTTCCGTATCACATGCGTAGTGTTTAGAGCCGCCATCCCTTCTTCAAGTTCGTTTCTCATCCCCGTGGTGTTCGACTGTGATCAAAACGTTGTCTCTGCATCGTCAGATTCCCACGGGGCTTGGTTATTTCGAGTAGAAAACCATCGAATAGAATTCCACACTATTCGGGGGCCTGCTGAGCAGAATCCTCAAGGAACGGAGTGGTTTCCAAGGTCCTACAAAGTGGTATTTTGTTGGTTCCTTTTATCTCCCTAGTTTTGTGTATTGTATGATTTTGATGTAGAATGTTTATATCCGTAATGAAATAGACTATTCTATTTTGTTCCTTTAAGTTTCTTTAAGTTTAATATGTTTGACTTTGACTTTTCTATAATACTAACCCATTCGTGCGAATGATACCTAAGATTGAGTTCATTCGCACGAATGAACGACTGGCGAATGTCTGGAGAAAAGAAATGAGTCACTCGCGTGACTCATTCGGTTGACCAGCTCATTCGGCTGAGCCATTCGCGTGAATGAGTGTTTCGTACAACTCATTCTCTCGAATGAGTGCATCCTCTATATAGACCTGCATACAGAATGTTTTCACAGCCTTTCTGACCCCTGAACATTCCCTGTCTCATCCGTAGTGTTTTGAGCCGCCATCCCTTCTCCAAGTTCATTTCTCATCCCCGTGGTGTTCGATTTTGATCAAAACGTTGTCTCTGCATCGTCCGATTTCCACGGGGTTTGGTTATTTCGATTGGAAAACCCTCGACTAGGTTTCCGCACTATTCAAGGGCCTGCTGAGCAGAATCCGCAAGGAACGGAGTAGCTTCCAAGGTCCTATAAAGTGGTATTTTGTTGGTTCATGTAATCTCCCTAGCTTTGTGTCTTGCAGGATTTTGATGTATAAAGTTTACATCCATAATGAAATAGACTATTCTGTTTTGTTTGTTTACATTTGTTTAGGTTTAATATGTTTCACTTTGAGTTTTCTATAATACACACCCATTCGTGTGAATGACACCTACGAATGAGTTCATTCGCACGAGTGAACGACTTGCGAATGTTTGAGGTAAAGAAATGAGTCACTCGCATGACTCATTCGGCTGAGCCATTCGCGCGAATGAGTGTTTTGTACAACTCATTCTGCCGAATGAGTACAGCCTGAGTATAGACATGCAAACAGAATGTTTTCACAACTTTTTCGACCCGTGAACATTCCCTGTCACATCCGTAGTATTTTGAGCCGCCATCCCTTCTCCAAATTCGTTGCTCATCCCCGTGGTGTTCGATTTTGATCAAAACGTTGTCTCTGCATCATCCAATTTCCACGGGGTTTGGTTATTTTGATTGGAAAACCCGCGAATAGTATTCCGCACTATTCGAGGGCCTGCTGAGTAGAATCCGCACGGAACGGAGTGATTTCCAAGGTCCTACAAAGTGGTATTTTGTTGGTTCAAGTAATCTCCCTAGCTTTGTGTATTGTAGGATTTGGATGTATAAAGTTTACATCCGTAATGAAATACACTATTCCGTTTTGTTTGTTTACGCTTGTTTAGGATTAATATGTTTGACTTTGACTTTTCTATAATACAGACCGATACCTACGAATGAGTTCATTCGCACGAATGAACGACTTGAGAACATCTGAGGTAAAGAAATGAGTCACTCGCATGACTCATTCGGTTGACCAGCTCATTCGGCTAAGCCATTCGCACGAATGAGTGTTTCGTACAACTCATTATGCCGAATGAGTACAGCCTGTATATAGACCTGCAAACAGAATGTTTTCACAACTTTGATGACCCCTGAACATTCGCTGTCACATCCGTAGTGTTTTGAGCCGCCATCCCTTCTCCAAGTTCGTTTCTCATCCCCATGGTGTTCTATTTTGATCAATACGTAGTCTCCGCATCGTCAGATTTCGATGGGGCTTGGTTATTTCGATTGGAAAACCCTCGAATAGGATTCCGCACTATTCGAGGGCCTGCTGAGCAGAATCCGCAAGGAACGGAATGGTTTCCAAGGTCCTACAAAGTGGTATTTTGTTGGTTCAATTAATCTCCCTAGTTTTGTGTATTGTAGGATTTTGATGTATATAGTTTATATCCGTAATGAAATAGACTTTTCTCTTTTGTTCGTTTACGTTTGTTTACGATTAATATGTTTGACTTTGACTTTTGTATAATACAGACCCATTCGTGTGAATGATACCTACGAATGAGTTCATTCGCATGAAAGAACGACTTGTGAATGTTTGAGGTAAAGAAATGAGTCACTCGCATGACTCATTCGGTTGACCAGCTCATTCGGCTGAGCCATTCGCGCGAATAAGTGTTTTGTACAACTCATTCTGCCGAATGAGTACAGCCTGTATATAGACCTACAAACAGAATGTTTTTACAACTTTTCTGACCCATGAACATTCCCTGTCACATCCGTAGTGTTTTGAGCCGCCATCCCTTCTCCAAGTTCGTTTCTCATCCCCGTGGTGTTCGATTTTGATCAA
The DNA here is from genome assembly GCA_009363875.1 of Mikania micrantha. Lineage (NCBI taxonomy): Eukaryota > Viridiplantae > Streptophyta > Magnoliopsida > Asterales > Asteraceae > Mikania > Mikania micrantha. The sequence goes on along the minus strand of SZYD01001339.1, from coordinate 11,849 downwards.
AACGTTGTCTCCGCATCGTCAGATTGCCACGGGGTTTGGTTATTTCGAGTGGAAAACCCTCTAATAGGATTCCGCACTACTCGAGGGTCTTCTGTGCTGAATCCGCAAGGAATGGAGTGGTTTCCAAGGTCCTACAAAGTGGTATTTTGTTGGTTCATGTAGTCTCCCAAGGTTTGTGTATTGTTGGATTTTGATGTATAAAGTTTACATCTGTAATGAAATAAACTATTCTCTTTTGTTCGTTTACGTTTGTGTAAGTTTAATATGTTTGACTTTGACTTTTCTATAATACTGACCCATTTGTGCGAATGATACCTACGAATGAGTTCATTCGCACGATTGAACGACTTGTGAATGTCTGGGGCAAAGAAATGAGTCACTTGCATGACTCATTTGGTTGACCAGCTCATTCGGCTGAGCAATTCGCGCGAATGAGTGTTTCGTACAACTCATCCTGCCGAATGAGTACAGCCTATATATAGACCTGCAAACAGAATATTTTCACAACTTTTCTGACCCCTGAACCAACATATAATCAAGTCATCAGACTGCTTGCTAGAAACCAACATATAATCAAGTCCCAAACTACGTTTGGAGTTAGAAAATTTGTCAGCAACATTGATATAACCATTCGTAACCAATCCTGCAGTTAGCTTTTAGAACAAATTTAAAAGCAAACTCCAGAACTTGGTCTGCCCAATTGTGTCTGCTTTCCCTTGTTGTGATCACCCAGTACTAACGCTAAATGAATATGTAACTTGATGTGTGTATAAGTTTGTTCACAACGATGAATACCATGCTTTTGAAAACTTGAATTGAAACCCTGATTGAATGCCTTATTTGATTTCCATGATTTGAAAACTTCCCGTGAATACCATGAATACCAATGATTGAAATAACTTGTTTGAATGCCATGAATTGAAATCCTTTGTTTGAATACCTCTATGAAAACCATTGGTTGAAAACCTCGTATTGAAACCCTTGATTGAATACCAAAGATAGTGTCCTTGTGTAATAACAAGGTTTATAACATATCATTTTTATCAAAAACACGAGTTTATAGTAAAAGAGTTTATAAATCTCATTAGTTAAAAGTGTTTAGCATTTATAAAACCATTAGTGTAAAGCTGATATAAAACAGTTTAAAGAACTTTTATAAAACCTTTTTAATAGCAACAATTTTAACCGTTGATAAAACATTATAAACAGTTGATAAATCCTTTGAAGATAGTTGAGAAATCCCTAGGATTTCTAAAGCGAATTTGGAACAGTTGAACTGTAGCATAAATATGTATATGAAATACGTTTGGCATAAAGAGTGTTTGTTCACGTGTTCCACCCCAAAACAGTTGAAAAACAGTAAAAGAGGTGCTAATGTTCTCACCTGTCTGTAGTATACTCTGAACTATAACCAAGTAGCAAGTAGCAAACAAGACTTCTAACTGGTTCCTATATCATTCTAATCATACATAAGATATAAGATTTATGATTGTATAGACTTTGATTCATTGATTGACTTGTGTTATCATGATCTTGATTAACTCTTGAATAACTTGTTCTTATGTTTAAGAATGTTGTGTGAATTTTGAATATCATGATTTGAATCCCTTGATTAATAATTGATTCATGAAAAGGATGTATCATGTGTCTTTTATGCACAAACTTGTTATGCATAAAATAACATGTGTTTGTGAACTTTGATAAACCTTGTTAAACATGAGGTTTTAAGAGAAATTACAATGTTACCAAGCCTTTATGTTTATGACTTGATCATATAATTGGGTTAAGTTATACTTAAACCAATCACGATCTCTTCATAACACTTTAAGTTGTATTAGGCGTTGACCACTCTTAACCATCCCATTAATCCAATTGAGTCGTATGATTCTAGGTTACCCAAATTCATAGTTATTAGGTCAAGTTCAATTGAGATGGGCCGTGCATTCGGCCTTGGGTCGAGTGGTTATCCCGGTCGAATCCATATAGTGGCCACAACTATTGTTATTGGGCTTAAACAATCCAATGGGCCGAAAGTGATCTAATTGGGTCGGAATCGCTTGGGCCTAATTATACAAAGGTTATGGACCGGTTGTTTTCTGTTGGCACATACGACTGCTATTGAACTTAGAGTAAACGTGGGCCTATTGAACACCGTGGTTGGGCCGATTGGCACTTAAACCGTTCAAGAAAGGTGGACAACATTAGTTTCCAGCGAACCTTCTTATGAATTTCCTAGGTTCGGCTACAACATGGAAGTCATAGGTTCGCCCAAGGGTTCTAACAGAGAGGGTTCGGCATGAAGGGTTTGTTTGTATGTCCAGGGTTCGTAGGATGGCAATGGTTTGACTACACAGGAAGGTTCGCCTGAAGACTTAGGTTCGGCCAAGAAGGTTCGCTATGCATGCTGCATGGTTCGCCTATATACAGGGTTCGTGACTTTGCAAGAAGGTTCGTAAGGCCCCCTAAGGGTTCGGCTGATGTTCAACGAACCATGCCGGTTCGTTAGGGTTGAGGTTCGTCATCCTAAGGTTCATGAGCAGGGTTCGGCTATGCCATGGGGTTCGTCTGCATGCTGAGAGATTCGTGAGTGGAGGAGGTTAGCTGGGGAGAATGGATTCGGCACCCCAGGGTTCGTGAGACCACAAGGGTTCGGCTAGCACCCAGGGGGTTCGGCCGTCCCTTTCCCGACGAACCTGTACAGCTCCACCTTCCATCTCGAGCTGCGACCATCCATGGTGAGGCCTCCACATCCCTGGTGAACAAAAACAAAGTTTCAAGGGCCTAGGGTAGGTCTGCATGGTTCCTAATGCGGGTTATATGGCTCGATCGAGCAAGTAGATGAAAACCCTATATTTCGAGTTTCTGTGGATAAACCTTCAGATCTGTGGTACTATCTTGTAGAGGACGTCGAGGGCTACTCGTGGACACCAAGAACACACAAATCCATTGCGAATCGAGTGAGATACAAGGCATGGAAGTTTGAAAATGGTGATTTCCCTTCTAGTGAGAGAAACGAACGGGAAGGTGGTTTTAGAGTGAGAATGAGATGATAATAAATGAGGAAAAGCCCTCATTTGTTGCTTTTATACCCCGAAGGTATTCGGGTTCGTTTCGGTTGCTCGGTTCGCGTTTTCGTCGCGTTTCCAGCACGTAACGCGCAATTTAATTATTTTAAAAAAAAGGATTGATATTTTCATCTCAATTGATGAGTTTCAAAATTGTAAAACGTAAAATAATTTATTTTACTTATTTTTGTGTTTCGTTTGTTGACAGACCGTTAAACTAACACAATTACGTGTATACCCGCAATCGCGTATGTTTTTCGATCGTATTATTTATTTATTGTTGTTTACTCGTAACTGTAAGTTCAACATTCGTATCATTATGGATCGTCACCCATAACTATACTCAGTCTCGCTTACGCATTACGATTTTGTTTGATTAATTTGCTTATCATACTATTCGTCTAATCACTACGCAGTATATGTATAGGGCATACCCCAGAGTCCAGCTACCTGCCTTATCTAACGCCGTCCCACCACTGTTTCAATATAATACGATACTGTTCTTGCCAAGTGAAATCGACTGTAAATAAATACTACATACCTGTTCCTATTTAATTAAAATCCTATCGCACACAACACAATCATGAACATATGAATCACATTGACTATTTGAACATAAATACACATTGTTCTAACACTGTTTACGACTACTATGACTATATGCACATATGTTACAGTCCTACAAAGTGGTATTTAGTTGGTTCATGTAATCTCCCAAGCTTTGTGTATTGTTGGATTTTCATGTATAAAGTTTACATCCGTAATGAAATAGGCTATTCTGTTTTGTTCGTTTACGTTTGTTAAAGTTTAAAATTTTTGACTTTGACTTTTCTATAATACTGACCCATTTGTGCGAATGATACCTACGAATGAGTTCATTCGCACGAATGAACGACTTGGGAATATCTGGGGCAAAGAAATGAGTCACTTGCAAGACTCATTCGGTTGACCAGCTCATTCGCCTAAGCCATTCGCGTGAATGAGTTTTTGGTACAACTCATTTTGCCGAATGGGTACAGCCTGTATATAGACCTGCAAACAGAATGTTTTCACAACTTTTCTGACCCCTGAACATTCCCTGTCACATCCGTAGTGTTTTGAGCCGCCATCCCTTCTCCAAGTTCGTTTCTCATCCCCGTGGTGTTCGATTTTGATCAAAACGTTGTTTCCGCATCGTCAGATTGCCAAGGGGTTTGGTTATTTCGATTGGAAAACCCTCGAATAGGATTTCACACTATTCGAGGGCCTGCTGAGTAGAATCCGCAAGGAATGGAGTGGTTTCCAAGGTCCTACAAAGTGGTATTTTGTTGGTTCATGTAATCTCCCTAGCTTTGTGCATTGTAGGATTTTGATGTATAAATTTTACATCCACAATGAAATATACTATTCTGTTTTGTTCGTTTACGTTTGTTTAGGTTTAAAACGTTTGACTTTGACTTTTCTATAATATAGACCCATTCGTGTGAATGATACCTACGAATGAGTTCATTTGCACGAATGAACGACTTGCGAATGTCTGAGGTAAAGAAATGCGTCACTCGCGTGACCCATTCGGTTGACCAGCTCAATCAGCTGAGCCATTCGCGCGAATAAGTGTTTCGTACAACTCATTCTGCCGAATGAGTATAGCCTGTATATAGACCTGCAAACAGAATGTTTTCACAACTTTTCTGACCCTTGAACTTTCTCAATCACATCCTTAGTGTTTTGAGCCGCCATCCCTTCTCCAAGTTTGTTTCTCATCCCCGTGGTGTTCGATTGTGATCAAAACGTTGTCTCCGTATCGTCAGATTGCCATGGGGTTCGGTTATTTCGATTGGAATACCTCGAATAGGATTCCGCAATATTCGAGGTCCTGCTGAGCAGAATCCGCAAGGAATGGAGTGGTTTCCAAGGTCCTACAAAGTGGTATTTTGTTGATTCATGTAATCTCCCTAGCTTTGTGTATTGTAGGAGTTTGATGTATAAAGTTTACATCCGTAATGAAATAGACTAATCCATTTTGTTCGTTTACGTTTGTTTAGGATTAATATGATTGACTTTGACTTTTCTATAGTACCGACCCATTCGTGTGAATGATACCTTCAAATGAGTTCATTCGCACGAATGAACGACTTGCGAATGTCTGCGTCAAAGAAATGAGTCACTATCATGACTCATTCGGTTGACCAGCTCATTCGGCTGAGCCATTCGCGCGAATGAGTGTTTCGTACAACTCATTCTGCCGAATGAGTACAGCCTGTATATAGACCTGCAAACATAATGTTTTCACAACTTTTTTGACCCGTGAACATTCCCTATCACATCTGTAGGGTTTTGAGCCGCCATCCGTTCTCCAAGTTCGTTTCTCATCCCCGTGGTGTTCGATTTTGATCAAAATGTTGTCTCCGTATCTTCAGATTGCCACGGGGCTTGGTTATTTCGAGTGGAAAACCCTCGAATAGGATTCTGCACTATTCGAGGGTCTTCTGAGCTGAATCTGCAAGGAACGGAGTGGTTTCCAAGGTCCTACAAAGTGGTATTTTGTTGCTTCATGTAATCTCCCTAGCTTTGTGTATTGTAGGAGTTTGATGTATAAAGTTTACATCCGTAATGAAATAGACTATTCTGTTTTGTTCGTTTACGTTTGTTTAGGATTTATATGGCTGACTTTGACTTTTCTATAATACCGACTCATTCGTGTGAATGATACCTACGAATGAGTTCATTCGCACGAATGAACGACTTGCGAATGTCTGAGGCGAAGAAATGAGTCACTATCATGACTCATTCGGTTGACGAGCTCATTCGGCTGAGCCATTCGCGCGAATGAGTGTTTAGTACAACTCATTCTGCCGAATGAGTACAGCCTGTATATAGACCTGCAAACAGAATGTTTTCACAACTTTTCTGACCCCGAACATTCCCTTTCACATCCGTAGTGTTTTGAGCCGTCATCCCTTCTCCAAGTTCGTTTCTCATCCCCGTGGTGTTCGATTTTCATCAAAACGTTGTCTCCGCATCGTCAGATTGCCACGGGGCTTGGTTATTTCGAGTGGAAAACCCTCGAATAGGACTCCACACTATTCGAGGGTCTTATGAGCTGAATCCGCAAGGAACGGAGTGGTTTCCAAAGTCCTACAAAGTGGTATTTTGTTGGATCATGTAATCTCCATAGCTTTGTGCATTGTAGGAGTTTGATGTATAAAGTTTACATCCGTAATGAAATAGACTATTCTGTTTTGTTCGTTTACGTTTGTTTAGGATTAATATGTTTGACTTTAACTTTTCTATGATACAGGCCCATTCGTGTGAATGATACCTACGAATGAGTTCATTCTCACAAATAAACAACTTGCGAATGTCTGGGGAAAGAAATGAGTCACTATCATGACTCATTCGGTTGACGAGCTCATTCGGCTGAGCCATTCGCGCGAATGAGTGTTTCGTACAACTCATTCTGCCGAATGAGAACAGCCTGTATATAGACCTGCAAACAGAATGTTTTCACAAATTTTCTGACCCCTGAACATTCCCTATCACATCCATAGTGTTTTGAGCCGGCATCCCTTCTCCAAGTTCGTTTCTCATCCCCGTGGTGTTCGATTTTCATCAAAAGGTTGTCTCCGCATCGTCAGATTGCCACGGGGCTTGGTTATTTCGAGTGGAAAACCCTCGAATAGGACTCCACACTATTCGAGGGTCTTCTGAGCAGAATCCGCAAGGAACGGAGTGGTTTCCAAGGTCCTACAAAGTGGTATTTTGTTGATTCATGTAATCTCCCTAGCTTTTGTGTATTGTAGGAGTTTGATGTATAAAGTTTACATCCGTAATGAAATAGACTATTCTGTTTTGTTCGTTTACGTTTGTTTAGGATTAATATGTTTGACTTTGACTTTTCTATAATACCGACTCATTCGTGTGAATGATACCTACGAATGAGTTCATTCGCACGAATGAACGACTTGCGAATGTCTGAGGCAAAGAAATGATTCACTATCATGACTCATTCGGTTGACCAGCTCATTCGGCTGAGCCATTCGCGTGAATGGGTGTTTCGTACAACTCATTATGCCGAATGAGTACAGCCTGTATATTGACATGCAAACTGAATGTTTAAACAACTTTTTTAACCCCTGAACATTCACTGTCACATCCGTAGGGTTTTGAGCCGCCATCCCTTCTCCAAGTTCCTTTCTCATCCCCGTGGGGTTCGATTTTGATCAAAAGGTTATCTCCGCATCGTCAGATTTCCACGGGGCTTGGTTATTTCGAGTGGAAAACCCTCGAATAGGATTCTGCACTATTCGAGGGTCTTATGAGCTGAATCCGCAAGGAACGGAGTGGTTTCCAAACTCCTACAAAGTGGTATTTTGTTGGATCATGTAATCTCCATTGCTTTGTACATTGTAGGAGTTTGATGTATAAAGTTTACATCCGTAATGAAATAGACTATTCTGTTTTGTTCGTTTACGTTTGTTTAGGATTAATATGTTTGACTTTGACTTTTCTATGATACAGACCGATTCGTGTGAATGATACCTACGAATGAGTTCATTCTCACAAATAAACAACTTGCGAATGTCTGGAGCAAAGAAATGAGTCACTATCATGACTCATTCGGTTGACGAGCTCATTCGGCTGAGCCACTCGCGCGAATGAGTGTTTCGTACAACTCATTCTGCCGAATGAGTACAGCCTGTATATAGACCTGCAAACAGAATGTTTTCACAAATTTTCTAACCCCTGAACATTCCCTTTCACATCCGTAGTGTTTTGAGCCGGCATCCCTTCTCCAAGTTTGTTTCTCATCCCCGTGGTGTTCGATTTTGATCAAAACGTTGTCTCCGCATCGTCGGATAGCCACGGGGCTTGGTTATTTCGAGTGGAAAACCCTCGAATAGGACTCCACACTATTCGAGGGTCTTCTGAGCAGAATCCGCAAGGAACGGAGTGGTTTCCAAGGTCCTACAAAGTGGTATTTTGTTGATTCATGTAATCTCCCTAGCTTTGTGTATTGTAGGAGTTTGATGTATAAAGTTTACATCCGTAATGAAATAGACTATTCTGTTTTGTTCGTTTACGTTTGTTTAGGATTAATATGTTTGACTTTGACTTTTCTATAATACCGACTCATTCGTGTGAATGATACCTACGAATGAGTTCATTCGCACGAATGAACGACTTGCGAATGTCTGAGGCAAAGAAATGATTCACTATCATGACTCATTCGGTTGACCAGCTCATTCGGCTGAGCCATTCGCGTGAATGGGTGTTTCGTACAACTCATTATGCCGAATGAGTACAGCCTGTATATTGACATGCAAACTGAATGTTTAAACAACTTTTTTGACCCCTGAACATTCACTGTCACATCCGTAGGGTTTTGAGCCGCCATCCCTTCTCCAAGTTCCTTTCTCATCCCCGTGGGGTTCGATTTTGATCAAAACGTTGTCTCCGCATCGTCAGATTTCCACGGGGCTTGGTTATTTCGAGTGGAAAACCCTCGAATAGGATTCTGCACTATTCGAGGGTCTTATGAGCTGAATCCGCAAGGAACGGAGTGGTTTCCAAAGTCCTACAAAGTGGTATTTTGTTGGATCATGTAATCTCCATTGCTTTGTGCATTGTAGGAGTTTGATGTATAAAGTTTACATCCGTAATGAAATAGACTATTCTGTTTTGTTCGTTTACGTTTGTTTAGGATTAATATGTTTGACTTTGACTTTTCTATGATACAGACCCATTCGTGTGAATGATACCTACGAATGAGTTCATTCTCACAAATAAACAACTTGCGAATGTCTGGGGCAAAGAAATGAGTCACTATCATGACTCATTCGGTTGACGAGCTCATTCGGCTGAGCCATTCGCGCGAATGAGTGTTTCGCACAACTCATTCTGCCGAATGAGTACAGCCTGTATATAGACCTGCAAACAGAATGTTTTCACAACTTTTCTAACCCCTGAACATTCTCTTTCACATCCGTAGTGTTTTGAGCCGGTATCCCTTCTCCAAGTTTGTTTCTCATCCCCGTGGTGTTCGATTTTGATCAAAACGTTGTCTCCGCATCGTCGGATAGCCACGGGGCTTGGTTATTTCGAGTGGAAAACCCTCGAATAGGACTCCACACTATTCGAGGGTCTTCTGAGCAGAATCCGCAAGGAACGGAGTGGTTTCCAAGGTCCTACAAAGTGGTATTTTGTTGATTCATGTAATCTCCCTAGCTTTGTGTATTGTAGGAGTTTGATGTATAAAGTTTACATCCGTAATGAAATAGACTATTCTGTTTTGTTCGTTTACGTTTGTTTAGGATTAATATGTTTGACTTTGACTTTTCTATAATACCGACTCATTCGTGTGAATGATACCTACGAATGAGTTCATTCGCACGAATGAACGACTTGCGAATGTCTGAGGCAAAGAAATGAGTCACTATCATGACTCATTCGGTTGACCAGCTCATTCGGCTGAGCCATTCGCGTGAATGGGTGTTTCGTACAACTCATTATGCCAAATGAGTATAGCCTGTATATTGACATGCAAACTGAATGTTTAAACAACTTTTTTGACCCCTGAACATTCACTGTCACATCCGTAGGGTTTTGAGCCGCCATCCCTTCTCCAAGTTCCTTTCTCATCCCCGTGGGGTTCGATTTTGATCAAAACGTTGTCTCCGCATCGTCAGATTTCCACGGGGCTTGGTTATTTCGAGTGGAAAACCCTCGAATAGGATTCTGCACTATTCGAGGGTCTTATGAGCTGAATCCGCAAGGAACGGAGTGGTTTCCAAAGTCCTACAAAGCGGTATTTTGTTGGATCATGTAATCTCCATAGCTTTGTGCATTGTAGGAGTTTGATGTATAAAGTTTACATCCGTAATGAAATAGACTATTCTGTTTTGTTCGTTTATGTTTGTTTAGGATTAATATGTTTGACTTTGACTTTTCTATGATACAGACCCATTCGTGTGAATGATACCTACGAATGAGTTCATTCTAACAAATAAACAACTTGCGAATGTCTGGGGCAAAGAAATGAGTCACTATCATGACTCATTCGGTTGACGAGCTCATTCGGCTGAGCCATTCGCGCGAATGAGTGTTTCGCACAACTCATTCTGCCGAATGAGTACAGCCTGTATATAGACCTGCAAACAGAATGTTTTCACAACTTTTCTAACCCCTGAACATTCCCTTTCACATCCGTAGTGTTTTGAGCAGGCATCCCTTCTCCAAGTTTGTTTCTCATCCCCGTGGTGTTCGATTTTGATCAAAACGTTGTCTCCGCATCGTCGGATAGCCACGGGGCTTGGTTATTTCGAGTGGAGTGGAAAACCTCGAATAGGACTCCACACTATTCGAGGGTCTTCTGAGCAGAATCCGCAAGGAACGGAGTGGTTTCCAAGGTCCTACAAAGTGGTATTTTGTTGATTCATGTAATCTCCCTAGCTTTGTGTATTGTAGGAGTTTGATGTATAAAGTTTACATCCGTAATGAAATAGACTATTCTGTTTTGTTCGTTTACGTTTGTTTAGGATTAATATGTTTGACTTTGACTTTTCTATAATACCGACTCATTCGTGTGAATGATACCTACGAATGAGTTCATTCGCACGAATGAAAGACTTGCGAATGTCTGAGGCAAAGAAATGATTCACTATCATAACTCATCGGTTGACCAACTCATTCGGCTGAGCCATTCGGTGAATGGGTGTTTCGTACAACTCATTATGCTGAATGAGTACAGCCTGTATATTGACATGCAAACTGAATGTTTAAACAACTTTTTTGACCCCTGAACATTCACTGTCCCATCCGTAGGGTTTTGAGCCGCCATCCCTTCTCCAAGTTCCTTTCTCATCCCCGTGGGGTTCGATTTTGATCAAAACGTTGTCTTCGCATCGTCAGATTTCCACGGGGCTTGGTTATTTCGAGTGGAAAACCCCTCGAATAGGATTCTGCACTATTCGAGGGTCTTATGAGCTGAATCCGCAAGGAACGGAGTGGTTTCCAAAGTCCTACAAAGTGGTATTTTGTTGGATCATGTAATCTCCATTGCTTGTGCATTGTAGGAGTTTGATGTATAAAGTTTACATCCGTATGAAATAGACTATTCTGTTTTGTTCGTTTACGTTTGTTTAGGATTAATATGTTTGACTTTGACTTTTCTATGATACAGACCGATTCGTGTGAATGATACCTACGAATGAGTTCATTCTCACAATAAACAACTTGCGAATGTCTGGAGCAAAGAAATGAGTCACTATCATGACTCATTCGGTTGACGAGCTCATTCGGCTGAGCCATTCGCGCGAATGAGTGTTTCGTACAACTCATTCTGCCGAATGAGTACAGCCTGTAGTGTTAATATAGACCTGCAAACAGAATGTTTTTCACAACTTTTCTAACCCCTGAACATTCCCTTTCACATCCGTAGTGTTTGAGTCGGCATCCCTTCTCCAAGTTCGTTTCTCATCCCGTGGTGTTCGATTTGATCAAAACGTTGTATCCGCATCGTCAGATTGCCACGGGGCTTGGTTATTTCGAGTGGAAAACCCTCGAATAGGACTCCACACTATTCGAGGGTCTTCTGAGCAGAATCCGCAAGGAACGGAGTGGTTTCCAAGGTCCTACAAAGGGGTATTTTGTTGATTCATGTAATCTCCTTAGCTTTGTGTATTGTAGGAGTTTGATGTATAAAGTTTACATCCGTAATGAAATAGACTATTCTGTTTTGTTCGTTTACGTTTGTTTAGGATAAATATGTTTGACTTTGACTTTTCTATAATACCGACTCATTCG
>SZYD01001338.1:0-44026 GCA_009363875.1 Mikania micrantha | reverse complement strand
GCTGAAAGTGTCTTGTCTGAGGATAAAGAATCTGTTGATTTTGATGCTCCTATTATAGAGGACATTACTAATTCAGAATATCCAGCTAATATTCTGAGAATGATTGGTCATCAACGAGTTAACACTGTTGAGAAGAAGAGTCAGATATTTCAGAAGTCAAAGTCTGAAGTCAAATCAGCTGAAAAAACAGTGATTAAACAAAAGTTTGTTTCCAAACCAGATTTAAAAGTCAAAAATTCTTCCACTCTAAAGCCAATTGTGTTTGTTAAGTCTTCGACTACACAGAAAGGAGAGTCGAGTAATGTTTTTCACAAACAAAATGGTATTTCTGAAAAAGTGGATAAGAAGTCTGTCAAGGTGGTTGACAAGGGTAATCAAAGTGGGGTTGGAAACAAGGGCAAATCTAAGATTACTCAAAAGGATGTAAAGACAAAAGCCACTAGCTTGAAGAATAAGGTTTTATCTCCATCTGTAGCATCCAAATCTTTGGGTTCATCTAAGAGATGTGATGAATCAAAACCAAAGACTGTATCATCAAGGAAATGCTACAGATGTGGGAAAGTGGGTCATGTCATTGCTGACTGTGATTTGGACACTTGCAACAGATTTCATACTTTTACTCCAAGAGAAACACGACAGTGTTTCACTTGTGGAGGAAAAGGTCACATTTCAGCAAATTGTCCAAATCACAAGATCAAGAAGAAAACTTCTGTGAATGACAGTCATGTGATCCATTATGATGGGAGTCCTAGGAGGGTATATCCTAGTGAAGAGGAGATGATAATCCTCAGGAAATTTGATCCTGAGTGTGTCTGGGTCAAGGAAGAAAGGTTTCATAAAAGACAAGTTTTTGATAACCAACAAAAGGTTAAAAAAGTTTTGAAAAAACATTATCATCTGATGATGAATTTTATGACAATTTTCTTCTAAAAGATTTTCAAAACAAAATGTTAATTCTAATTCTTTTTGGAAATCCAGACACAGGTCAGATGATAGATTTTCTGTGAGAAAGGATGAATACTTGGAAGATGGGTCTTCAAGTAGTTCATCAAAATCGAATGGCAGGAGGATGTTCAGGGAGACTCAAAGCCGGAATGGCGGGAGTCATCCCTTTTGGTACTGATCAAATTTTGTTTTAATTTATTGTGCAGGTGGCATTCACGGGTCATATCAACAATCGATGGATTGTTGATAGTGGATGATCACGGCATATGACTGGAGAGTCAGGATTGTTGAGAGATTTCAGGGAGATGAAAGGATGTTATGTTAACTTTGCAGGCGACAAAGGTGGTCAGATTACCGGGTGTGGTAGTTTGACTAACGGTAAAGTTTCCTTTGACAACGTGAATTACTGCAAGGAGTTAACTAACAATCTTTTGAGTGCGTCTCAGAGTGATAAAGGGTATAAGGTGTTGTTTGATGACAAGAAATGTTATGTGCTCAAACAAAGAATTCAGATTCCTGATGAACGGATTCTGATGACTGCCGACAGGTGTAAAGACTTGTATGTTTTGGATATGGCTAAGGCGGAGACGGTAAACCAGGTTGAAACGTGTCTGGTGTCGAAGGCCACAGAGTAGGATACTCGGTCTTGGCATAGACGAATGGGTCACATACACATCAGAAAGATGAATCACCTTGTACACAATCACTTGGTTGATGGTGTACCGGTTAAACATTTTAGATTACCTGATGTGTGTGTTTCTTGTAAAAAGGGAAAACAGAAAAGGAGGTCACATAAATCTAAAACTGTGTTTTCTATTGATAAACCACTGGAACTCCTTCACATGGATCTGTTTGGACCGATTAATGTGAAGAGTATTGGTGGTGAATCTTACTGTTTTGTAGTGACCGATGATTTTTCTATATTTTCATGGGTAATATTTTTAAAGTTTAAATCCAAGACTTATGAAAATTTTGTTTTACTGGTGAATAGGTTGGAGACTTTGTACAAGTTGAGGGTTAGGCGTGTTCGATCAGACAATGGGACAGAATTCAAGAATCAGAACATGGAAGCTTTTTGTGATTCTAAGGGCATTCAGCAGCAATTCAGTGCACCGTATGAACCACAGATGAACGATGTAGCTGAGAGAAAGAATTGTACATTGATCGAGTCTGCTAGAACAATGCTTGCTGATTCGAAGCTGCCCATTACATTCTGGAGTGAAGCCGTAGCGACCGCCTGTTTTACTCTCAACCGAGTGCTGATTGTCAAACGACATAATAAGACTTGCTATGAACTTCTTCAGAATCAGAAACCAAATTTGGAACACTTGGAACCTTTCGGGGCTCCATGTACTATGCTTAAGAAAGATGCTAAATTCAACTCTAAGGTTGAAGAAGGTTTCTTTCTTGGCTATAGCCTACCCAACAAACATGTGTTTAACAAACGCACGGGTGTTGTGGAACTCTGGTATAATGTGGATGTTCTAAGACATACACCTATACCTGAAGGCAAAGGTCCAAATTGGTTATTCGATTATGATAAACTTTTCGAGTCTTTTAACTTGTCTCCTAATGTTACTGATGATGAAATTTCCTTGCAGATGTTATATGATCTACAGAATTCTGATGATCAAGGAGTTTCTCATTAAGTTGAAGATAATCATCCAACAGAGGAAGGCACTTCTGAAGCAGTTAATGATGACTGGTCATCGGAGGATGATCAGGATGTTTTTGAAGATGCAGTTTCCCAAGATCAAGATGAAGATCAGATTATCACAAATCTTGATCATGGTGTTGGATTCCTGCAAGTGCCAGTGTCTAGAGTCCATGTGAATCACCCTGTGGAGCAGATTATTGGAGATCCGTCTGTTGGAGTACAGCGAGAAGGCAAGTTACAAACGAGGAGAGTTTGTACGTTGAGCTGGAGCGAAATCATAGGACTCAAGAGTTATGGATGCATTATGCATTTGTTTCTCAAATTGAGCCTAAATCTGTAACTGAAGCCCTGCGTGAGCCTGCATGGGTGGAGGCCATGCAAGAGGAGCATAATCAGTTTCAGAAACTGGGAGTATGGCATTTAGTAGATTTTCCTAAAGGAGAAAAGAAGATAGGCACCAGATGGGTGTTAAAGTGTAAGCGAGACGAGAGAGGCGTGATTGTTCGAAACAAGGCACGCTTGGTTGTTCAAGGGTTCAAACAGATAGAAGGAATTGATTATGATGAGGTGTTTGTACCTGTGGCACGGCTTGAAGCGGTTAGATTATTTCTATCTTTTGCTACCCACAAGAAGTTTAAAGTTTTTCAACTGGATGTTAAGTCTGCATTCCTTTATTGATCTTTGAAGGAGACAGTGTATGTTTGTCAGCCACCGGGCTTTGAGGATCCGATCCACCGGGATCAGGTATACCTCCTTGACAAAGCACTATACGGTCATCATCAGGCTCCTCGAGCTTGGTATGAGACGCTCTCGACTCACCTTCTTGAACACGGGTTCAAGAGGGGTCAGATAGACAAAACACTGTTTTATCGGGAAAAGGACAAGGACATTCTCCTAGTTCATATCTATGTTGATGATATCATCTTTGGATCTACTGATGAACAGTTGTGTTTGGAATTTAAAGAGGTTATGATTGAGAAGTTTGAGATGAGTGCAATGTCAGACATTAAGTTCTTTTTGGGTTTACAAATAGATCAGACTTATGATGGCATTTTTATTCATCAGACCAAATACATTTAAATGTGCTAAAACGCTTTAGCATGCTTGATTGTAAATCCATTTCCACGCCCATTCAGCCCAATCACGGGATTGAGCCTGATATTAAGGGGGAGCTAATTGATGCTATGTTATATCATGGAATGATCGGGAGCTTGACGTATTTGACTGCCTCTATACCGGATATTGTATTCGCTACAAGTATCTGTGCTCGCTATCAATCAAAGCCTAAAGTTTCTCATCTGATAGCAGTTAAGAAGATTTTGCGTTATTTGAAGGGTACACCAGACACCGGTCTGTGGTATCCTAAGGATGATAACTATTCCTTCTATGCTTATAGTGATTCTGATTATGGAGGATGCAAGACTGACTCCAAATCCACGACTGGAGGCGCACAGTTTCTGGGGAAAAGGTTAGTCTCATGGCAGTGCAAAAAGCAGACATCTGTTGCTACATCTACATGTGAAGCTGAATATGTAGCGGCTGCCAGTTGTTGTTCCCAACTCTTGTGGATACAACAAAAGATGAGAGACTATGGACTGAACTTCCTATCTACCCCGATTCTTGTAGACAATGAGGCTGCTATTGCTATCACCAAAAATCCAGTGTATCATTCACGTTCCAAACACATTGATATTCGGTTTCATTTCATACGCGATTGCTATGAAAAGAAAATGATTGATGTGGTGAAGACACACACCAACGATCAAAGAGCAGACCTTCTCACCAAGGCCTTTGACAAACAACGTTTTGAGTATTTACTCAAATTAAATGGGATTAGGGTCATGGGAGGTAATTAATAATCAATTTCCTTCATAATCATAGTTTATTGATATGACATCAGACATTTTTTTAATTTTTCTTTCTTTGGTGTTTTAGTTTTAGGGGGAGAAAATTTGTAAAAAATACAAAAACATTTGAAAAACCAAAAACACAAAAACATTAAAAAATTAATAAAAAATCTGAGAAATTGATTCAACCTAGTGAGAAATGATAGTACATTATTTGCAATTGGAAATATATCTGTATGTATTATTAAAAATTTTAAAAAAATAATTACAAGTACTAAGTATGATGTGTTAGTAGGTTTATAACTTAGTTAGGATAAGTTTAAACAAAGTTTTGATTATACTTTATAAAAAACAGATGCTTAGAATACAGTACTTAGTTTTGTCCTGAAAGAGTGGTAATTTTTCTGACAAAGTGTTTCTTGAACAAAAATTTAAAGTACTAGTTTGATCATGTGTTTAATTTTAAAAAGAAATTATGCTTTTGTTTTTCTTTTATTTTAGTTTAAAGCTGGAACATTCTTTGCGTATACTTACGTATCGACCTGATTGTTATAGCTTTAAACGATTCAAATTTGGTTTCTTGGTTATGATTAAGATTTGGACAATCTCTGTGTATATGAATATATCGAACAGATTGTTAAAAGCTTAATCTTAAATTATTGTTTAGTTCATTTTCTGGATCATTTGAGTATACGTAAGTATCAACCTTGATTCCAAGATTTTGAACAAGTTCAAATTGTTTTCTATTTTGTTATTTTCAAAAAGAAATTCTGCTTTATTTTTGCATGATCAGATTAGTTAAAATTGATATAATAAGTTTTAAGAACATTTATGTTTGATTAGTTAATCACAAATCGGGGATGTATTCAAGTAAATGGATTGTTATAAAGTGTTTGATAATCTTTTTTAAACTGATTTATTGACTAAGTAATTAAATTTAAAAGGATAAGTATACTGACAATCATCTTGGACTTGTAATTTGCAATTAAATCTATTAATTAATACAAACAGATGTGTTGAAAATTGTAAAATAATATGATCTCATGTCTGGATCTTTCTCAAACAAAAAGATTTTACTTTTATCTGATGTTAAATCAATAATTTTTGATTATTTATTTGACTTTGGAACAATTAAATGTGAACTTGTTTTGAAATTTAAAGAAAAATCAAAATTTTAAAAGGTTCGTCTCTTGAAGGTTCGTTGAGAAGGTTCGCTTGCTAGGTTCGCTGGTTAGGTTTGCTGGCTAGGTTTGTTAGCTAGGTTCGCTGACTAGGTTCGCTTGTTAGGTTCGTTTGAGATGGTTAGCAGGAAAGGTTCGTGTGAAATGGTTCGCTGAAATGGTTCGCAGGAAAGGTTCGTGTGAAATGGTTCGCTGAAATGGTTCGCAGAAAAAGGTTCGTTGAAAAGGATCGTCTGAAAAGGTTCGTGAGTATAAATACAGGGTTCGCGATAAGGGTTCGTCACTTTCATCTGATTTCACTACTGACGAACCTGCAAGCTTTAATTTTTCGATTTTTGATTTAGGGCTTCCCAGAACTTTTCGTTGATTTCTTTAGATTCAGAATCATCTGCTGATCATTTCTAGGTAGAAATTATTGGATTTCACCGGCTAGATTGAGAGATCTGAGAGGTTTTAGAATTTTAGATCGGACCTGTAAATTTGAATTAAAACTGGTTAAAAACTAATTTCTGGACAAACCATCTTTGTAAAAGTTGTTCATCGGTGTGTTTCGAACCTGGATGTAAATTTTTATCTTCTAATTCGAAGATTTAAAATTTTGATTTGAAAATTGGAAAAAGGTTCGCTGGATGAACAGGTTCGTTGAATGAACTAAGGTTCGCCGAACCTTGAAGGTTCATCTGAATCTGATAGGTTTGTGGCGAACCTATGTATTTCAAAAGAACCGAACCTTTTGGTCAAGGTTCGTTTGACTAACAGGTTCATTTGTTTGAAGGTTCGTTCATTCTGAGGTTCGTTCATCAGAAGGTTCGTTCATTATAAGGTTCGTTCATCAGAAGGTTCGTTCAAATAGGTTTGCCTAGAAAACAGGTTCGTCTAACTTAGGTTCGCCTAGCATTAGGTTCGTCTAAGAAGATAGGATCGCTGGTCTATACTTAGAATTTTTTTGATTTTTTTAATTTTGATTAGTTTTTGTTTCTAATTGTTTTTATTTCTGATTGTAGATATGGCGAACTTAACCTTTGGAGACAAACACAATGTTTGTGGTTATCTGGATCCTACTACGAGGAATGGCCAAGATATTAGACCGATGATCGAGTTTCTTCGACGATCGAGGATTTATTATGCCATTTCCAACTCTTGTCAGATTTACCGGTCACATATTCAGAGTTTCTGGGAGTCAGCTCGAGTTATTTCTGTTGATGATACTTATGTGATTGATGCGAATATGCTAGGACAAGCACTTCGTATATCTGAGGATGATATCAGAAGGGTGTTACAATTTGGTGGAGAGCCTGCTGGTGTGACTCTCATACCAGAGACGGGTATTAAGGGATGTTTATTACGCATCAGATACTTCGGAGCTGACAACTCCATCTCGGTGAAGAAAGGCAAACTTCCTCTACAGTACAAGTTTTTAGAACATGTACTGTTACACTGCTTGAGTATGAGGAAGGGTACCTTTGATGAGCTGAGAGATTTGATGAGATCAGCCATGGTAGCTCTTATATTGAACAAACCGTTCAATTTTTCAGGGATGATTTTCCGGTATATGTCTGACAACATCACGAAGGCTAAGGATAGGTTCTATATGTATCCTAGATTCGTGCAAATGTTGATTTACGAGAGGTTGCCTGAAGGGTTGTTACCAAAGGAAGCTGGAGACTTGTTGAAGTTGAAGCACATGACTGATTCCAGTTAGCGTCAGGTCAGGGTGTATCAACGGAGCGGTGATGCTATTTTGGAGAAAAAACTGATTGGTCACTGTGCCAGGGAAAATTATGTTGCTCCTGATGATGATGCCTAGAGGCATGCTGACTCTGGGTCAGATATTGAAGAGTTTGATGCTGATGATCAAGCACAGCCACCTCCACCTCCTCCTTCAAGACAACAGGCTAAGAAGACTACAGGTCAATCTTCAAGATCTACACCACAGGTTCAATCATCACAGGAACCGAGTTCACAGGAACCTGTTGATGTTGAGCTTCCAGAGCAACAAACAGAGGCTGCTGATGAAGATGATGGTGAAGAGTCACCTGACACTGAATCTGAGTATGAAATGGTTCAGGTTGGGAACCAAATGGTTAGGAGACTTAAGAAGAAATTTGCCGAGATAGTTGAAGAGGCTAGGGAAGAAAAAGATGATCCTAGTTTTCATGCTGAAGAGCCTGAGTCTTCTAAGCCAAAGAAGCTCAAAAGGATGGCCAAAGGAGGGCCGTATGAGAAGAAGAAATCCAAGATTGCTAAGACCGTTGTGTCTTCATTTGTTATGACTTCTACTGTTCCAGTTTCTTCTCCTTCTGTGTCTCTTCCCTATACTGTTTCTACACATGCTTCTACTTTACAAACTCCTGAGTTTGTAAATGTAGCTTCATTCATACCATCTTTTGTAGATTCTACTACAGTTACCACTTCAGTGACAGAGACTCAAATTCATCAAGAGTCTATTCTGAGAGAGGATTTGTTTTCAAGTTTAGATGATTTGGGAGATATTAACTTCACTGTTAATTATGATGATACTGATCTTAAGAGAAGATTATCTATGTTATCAAAAGAGTTTGATAATTACAAGAAAGAAAAAGAAAAGAATGTTGCTGGTTCATCAAGTACTAATGAATTAGATGAGTTAAAGACTCAGATGGATTTAATGTTTAAATGGAAAGAAGAAGAACTTCTTGAGAAGAAGAAGATGAAAGAAAAGATTTCGGAGTTGGAATTCTTTATTAAGCTTCAGTCAGAAGATATCATTGAACTCAAGAATGAGAACACTGATTTGAGATTCAAGATGAAAGATTTGGAAGCAAAGATGACAAATACTGAGGCTTCAGGATCAGGAGTTGAAAAGATGGTGGTAGATGTGAATGATGAAGATGAAGAGAAGGTGATAGAAGAGGAGGAAGTTGAAGAAGAGGAAGAAGAAAAGATTGATTATAGTGATTCTGATGTTGATGAACATCCTGATATGAATGTTCATGGTAATGATGATGATGAGAATGGTGCTGGTGGAGTTGGTGGTGTTTCTGGTGCTATAGTGATTTATTCTCCTTCAAAGATTGTTACTGATGCGGTTCCAGTTAGTTCTGTATCATCTGATAGAGTCAGGGATTGTACTTCTGTTGAATTTGAAGACTTAGATGGAATAGAACATCCTGACAATGCTATTGATTATTCTCTGCCTACTTCTCTTGATCTATTCAAATTGCATTCTGACATTGATTTACAGAGAAAGATATTCGAGATTCAAGTTAATCAGGAGTTAGAAGAAGGAGAGGTTGTTGGAGGTTATTCTGCTCTAGACGTTCAAGATTTCTTTCAGAATGATGATGAATTAATATTTGATTTTGAAGAAGATGAATATCTGGATTTGTCTGATTATGAGAAAGATGACATCATTGATGAATAGTTATTAAACTTGAATACTATGAAGAAAATTTTTGAACTTGGAAGTTTTTCTAGATCAACATTGGATCCAATTAGAGAAAAGACTAATATGGATTTCTAGAATGATTTTCAATAAGAGATAAAATATATTATTGACCATCTGCATGTGTTCAAAATAATGGATGAAGTACTAGAAGACAAAGATCAAGAAAACCAGACTAAACAATCCAAGAAGTTCAAGATTGGATCTAAGTCCAAAATGATTGGAAGGATTATTAGTTGTGGTTACTTTCATAACATTCCAGGGAGTTTAACAGGTAAAGGATGTTATATTGTGAAAAGAACTGATGGATGTCAGTATTTTGGGAAAGCTTCTGATTTGATGAGTTTACCAGCTTTTGAGTGTAAGGATCTTTCTAGATTGAAGATGATAAAGCCAATTCAGACTCGACACAATGAAATTTTTGAGAATTTGTTAAAGAAAGAAGCAAGAACAGGATGGAGTTTATTATCGCCACAATTCAAAGAGAGATTTCATGATTATGTGAAGCCTAAAGTTTTCAAAAGACCAAGACTCAGAAAGATTGAACAGAACTGGAATCCTTATTTTAAGTTTTGGTTCTATGATGAGATAACATCAGAAGGGGTGATACTGCTGAAGCATAATGATAATTGGAGGGTGATCAGGATGCTTGATCCTGTTTGGATTGTAAATTGTTCAAAGGATGATATTGCTTTACTTGATACTGCAGAGATTTATGCTGATGATGGTTACCATGCTTTTGGTGTGAGCTTTAAAGACATGGCAATTCAATATCAAACCATTGCAAGAATGTGTTATACGTTGGGTATACATTCTGATTGCAATTGGGATGATGTTAATTACCTTTGTACTGAATTGATGCAAGTGCAGAAGGAAAGAGATGAAAGAGATGCAAAGCTTGAGGCTGAAAGGTTAGCGAAGATACCATGTTCGGTTGTTATACGAGCGGTGGATAACATTGTTAGTGAAAAAGTTGGAGAATCCAGTGGAGTCAAAGACAAAGAAGATGACAAAGCTGAAGATAAAGAATGAAGAT
This sequence comes from Mikania micrantha, assembly GCA_009363875.1. Classification (NCBI taxonomy): domain Eukaryota; kingdom Viridiplantae; phylum Streptophyta; class Magnoliopsida; order Asterales; family Asteraceae; genus Mikania; species Mikania micrantha. The sequence goes on along the minus strand of SZYD01001338.1, from coordinate 33,936 downwards.
TTTTGATAGCAAATATTAAGGGGGAGTTTGTTAGTGCACATATGTAATAGTTTGCTATTCAAAAGTTGTATTTATTTTGAGTTTTAGAAGGTTCGGCTAATAGGTTTGCTATAGGTTCGTTTGGCCCACGAACCTAGGCAGGTTCGGCGAACCTATTGATTTGATAGGTTCGGCGAACCTACAACCTACAGAAGGTTCGGCGAACCTTTAGGTTTGGCACTCTAGGTTCGTCTAGCGAACCTAAAGGTTTGCCCAGCAAACCTTAGGGTTCGGCTGGCGAACCTAGGGGTTTGGCTACCAGAATAGGTTCGGCTGAGCTGTATGTATAAATAGAAGGTTTGGCTGAATTCTTCATAACTTTTAGACAGAACGTTTGACAGAATTCAGCAAACCTTCTGAGATTTTCTCTGTGTGAGATCTGTGTATTTCTGAGTGAAATCTTGTAATCATTGGTTGATATATACAAGATTGTTTATGGAATTGCTTGTTTTCTTATGATTTTATACATGTCAACTATGGATTCCGCACATTGTTGATAGTTGGTAGAACTTTGTATTCGATCCTGATCGGTTCTCAGCAATTCCCAACAGAAGTCTGTGATTTTCGGACCTCATAAACCAATAGTGTTGGACACAGAGACTGGAGATCATGTCCCTAAGGATCCTCGGAACTACACCGAAAAAGACTTCCAGAAACTGGAGCTTGATGCCAAGGCACGTGATCAGCTGGCTATGGCCCTCCCGAATGAAATATATTCTGGTCTTCTTCACCACGAGTCCTCTAAGGTCTTGTGGAATTCTCTAAAAGAGCAGTTTGGTGGTACCGATGACGTTGTTGCCAATACAAGGGAGATATTGGCTCAACAGTATGAGACATTCTGCCAACTAAATAATGAGTCACTGACTCAGCAATTTGAAAGGTTCACTTCTCTCCTATGTGAACTAAAATTAGCTGGTCAAGTGTACCCCACTATTTCTGTTCTTAATCGATTCTTGAGATCTCTTCCTGATAAATGGGAAACTTATACCATAGTCATGAGTTCTTCGCGAAATTTCGGCAAACTCTCACTTACCCAACTCCATGGTAAGTTGCTCACTTTTGAGAGAGAGATTGACCAGAATAGAAAACTAATTAAGTCTGGTAAATCAACAGAAGAGTACGTTCAAGGGAATACATCTATTCTCAGTCATAACTATGAGACAAATGATCAGGGTTATGATGAGTACATTGACATAAATACTGGCATCACTCTTTCTTCTTCTTGTGTTGACCATTCTCTCATTTCTGACCATCTGTGTCTTATCATGGATGATCTCCATCAGATTCCAAGTGATGACTTGGAATAGATGGATATCCTTCATCAACTTGCCCTCTTGAGCATGATAACTAACAAGTTATACATGAAGACAGGAAGAAAATTTCCTGGTATCCATGGGAAAACCAGGATTGGTCTAAATAAGGCTAAAGTCCAATGCTACAGGTGTCACGACACTGGACACTTTGCCAGGGAATGCAAAAATGCTCCCAACTTTAACTTTTCACCTTATGTGACTTTCCCAAACACACAATCGCATACTTCTACCACATCGTTTTCTTCTTCTTCTTCCTCACATTTTAAAAGGCACAACAACTCTCAGAAGACAACCCATATTGTACAAAACTATCCTTCTACCAATGTACAATATGTACAAGCTGCCAATAGTAGCGTGTACCAGCTCACTCCTGCCCCACTTCAGATTGTTGCACCATCTCCTCCACAAATAAATACACCAGGCCCTGCTATCCAGTATTTATCTTCTAGTCAACCCACTCTTTTCACCCAAGAGTACGTAGACTGGAGCAGCATGCCTGAAGATGTAGGCTATGCCCTCATCACTTCTGAGCCAACAGAATTCGCTCTTATGGCAGTTGGTTAAGATTCCACCTCTTCTGATCAACATGACGCAGAATCTTCTAATGCGTAGGTATCCTCTTCTACTCTTGAAAAAATGTGCACCGATACGTGCATTGATGCTTTTGCAAAAATAAAGAAAGCCAACATGTTGCTTCAACAACAAAATCAAGAGCTGGAGCAACTACTAGATAATAAAAATTCAGAAGTAGAAAACTTAATAAAGCATAAAGATAGCCGAATTTCCATCTTAAAAACTGAAAAATCCAACCTACAAGCTTTATTTGATTTGTAAAATGAAAACTATTCGGCTTGTAGAGATGAACTGTCTCAAACCAAAGTCAGCTGTGAAAAGTGGGTTGAATCCTGCAAAGGGTTCAAAATGCTTATGGGCTTAAGTTCACAGTAAGGCTAAGTTTGGAATCGGGTACAATCACACTAGTCTTCCAGAGGACTATGCCCCGATGGACAATAAAATAAATGAAACTGTTTCTGAACCTCTATCCCCTACCTTTCTCCCTGATGAAATTCCAGCCATAAAGATCACACCTCCAATAGTGTATCAACCTAGACACTTTCCAACGTTTGTATAACCCATAGATACTAACCTGGAAAAACTGGAAGAGACACACCTGGAATGTAATCATAATATAATTCTTCTGATAACCCTAAGGCCTATCTCGACAAAGGAAAAGGACCCATGGTTGACATTAAATTCTCTCCTTCTCATCCACACCCACCTTATCCAATAATGAAGGCAAATAAGCCATTCATTCCTAACTACTCTTCACCATCTCCTGCTTATCTGAAATGTTTCAAGTACAATCACACCACTGAAAACTGCTTGACAAAAACTCCTTTGGAGAGAGCTAGAGATAGACTGAAGGCTGAACAATTGAAAGCTAAACATGCTTCTTCATCTAAAGGGAATCTCCCTAATAAGGTGAAAAAAACCAAGAAATCAAGTAGATCATCAGTTAACAGTGCAATAAGACCTAACACCCATTCACCTCTCCACTTATCTTCTCCTCTACTTGCATCTCCCAGACCATCCATTCTTGGAACACCACCTTCTTATCCCATGGTGACTCCTGCTGCTGTGAACCCTTCTTCTGTGGACTCACAAATCAACATATTGCATCAAAAGAAGCAACAACGGATACAAATGATGTAGAAATTGATGAATAACAAGCAACAAAACAAATAAACATCTAAAATGTTCTCTTCTTTCTTATAAAAATAACTAATGACCCATATCTAACCTACTGCATTTGATCCTCATGTGCAGAGACCCTCTTCAAACCAAAATCATCTATGGTATGTGGACAGTGGAGGCTCTAGGCACATGAAAGGATGCAGATCCATCTTAAATAACTTCATTCCAAAAAAAGGAGGATCTGTTTCTTTCGGAAACAACGCAAAGGGTTGGATAGTAGGGTCTGGGTCTGTCCTTAGTGGAAAACTGCACTTCAAAGATGTAAGCTTAGTTGAAAACCTCAAATTTAATCTCTTTAGTGTTTCTCAATTAGCGGACAAGAACTTTAGTTCATTTTTCACCAAGGACAGTTGTAAAATTCTTTCTCTCGAAATAAATTCAAAAATAAAGATCTTAATTGATCAACATACACTGCTAACAGCTAAGAGAAGTGGAAATGTCTATGTTGTAGACATGACTACTAATTCTCAAACATATTCTCCTACATGTTTGATAGCCAAAGCATCATCTTCTGAAACTGCTCTTTGGCAAGAAGATTCAGTCACCTTAACCATCAAACTCTTCACAAGCTTTCTACCCTTTCTTTAGTAAGAGGATTGCCCTCCAGAGAATTTCACTTTGAAGGTCAGTGTGAATCTTGCTTAAAGGGAAAGAAACATAAAACATCACATAAGTCTATTGAGGAATCCAAATCAACTAACTGTCTCAATCTGCTTCATATGGATCTGTTTGGTCCAGTGAAGGTAGCCAGCTTGGCAAGAAAGAGATACTGCTTAGTTGTTGTGGATAATTACTCAAGATTTTGCTGAACCTTCTTCCTCTTCAGCAAAGACGAGACTGCTGATAAAATAATTGCCCTTATCACTCAACTTGAAAGACAATTTTGTCTTCCTATCAAGACAATTAAGAGTGATAATGGTACATAATTCAAGAATCACGTTCTTGATAAGTTCTGCATCTCTAAAGGAATCCTTAGATAATATAGTGTTCCTAGAACTCCTGCTCTAAATGGAGTTGTGGAAAGAAATAATAGGACACTTATTGAAGCTACAAGAACTATGCTTGCAGACTCAGGATTACCTTTTATCTTTCTGGGGCTGAGGCAGAAAACACTGCTTACTATGTCTCAAATATAGTTCACATTATGAAGAGACATAACAAGACTGCCTATGAAGTCCTTCAAAACATAAAGCCCCTTATTTCTTTCTTCAAAGTTTTTGGGTGTCCTTGTTTCATCTTGAATACAAAAGACTCTTTGTCCAAGTTTGCTGCTAAAGTTGACTCTGGATATTTTGTTGGATACCCTCAACCCTCTAAAGCTTATCGACCTTTCAATCTCAGGACCAAAATTGTTGAGGAAACCATTGATGTTAAATTCAATGAATCAGCATCAACTTCCCCTTTCCCATCTGCTCCTGATGACCTCTTTGATCTTGAAAGCTTCATCTACACTTCTCCTACCTCTTCCTCTTCTCCTTCTTCAGAGTCGTGTCAAACATCTGAAGATCTATCCTCTCTTGAGGAATGTTCAACATCTCACTTCTTTACCTCGATCCCTTCTTATTGAATAAATTCTCAAGATCAAAATGAAAAATATCTACTCCCTTATCCCCAGCTTTGGGTAATGTACCTGTAGATATTCCTGAACATGTTCATGCTTCCTCACCGGAAAACTCTCCTAGTCCCACTGAAAATTCATCTTTTTCCGATGCTGCCTCTACAAATAATTGTTTGGACATTATTCCCTTCAACAGAAATCATCCACTAGAGCAGATCTTAGGTGATTTAGGTAAGGGTGTTCAAACTAGGAGCCAGATTTCAAAATTTTGCCTTCATGCAGCCTTCTTGTTTCAAATCAAGCCCTCCAAGTATCAGGAAGCTCTTAAAGATAATAATTGGGTGAGGCTATGCAAGATGAACTATTACAGTTCAAAAGGCTAAATGTTTGAACTCTCTGCCCCATGCCAGCAGGAAAATACCCTATTGGAACTAAATGGGTATTTAGAAATAGAACAGATGACAGAGGCATTGTAATCAAGAATAAAGCCAGATTGGTAGCACAAGGGTACTGCCAAGAGGAAGGCATCAATTATGATGAAACCTTTGCCCCTATGGCAAGATTAGAAGCCTTTAGACTCTTCCTAGCATTTGCTATATCCCACAACATAAAGGTATTTCATCTGTATGAATCGTCACCCATACAACCTGTGAGGGAAAACAATGAACAAAACCTCAATGGATAACATCTTGAGTATCGATCCAACGAGATGTCGAAATGGGTGACGATCCATGTGGATATGTTGTTAGATTTGGATACCCTAAATGAAATCCTTGCAGTATCAAACAAAGTCAGCAGTTAACTACAACGCGGCGTTTGTATGGTTGACGATTCATACAGATGTCAGCGTGAGTCTTTAACGTTGATTTAAAATAATAACAATTTTAAATAAAATCTTACCAAAACAATTAAATAAACAATCAAAATTTTAAAACACACGACCGTTCGTACGAATGGACTCCCATTCGTACGAGCCGGTCTAATTTGTGACGCTTTATAGCCACAATTCGTTCGCACGAATGGGAGCCATTCGTACGAACGGCTGATTCGTGCGACAGCTTAGCTATAAAAGCAACACTTACGTTTTTCAAACCCATCCTGACTTTCGGCCATTTCCACCCGAAATCGGACCATTCCACCGTCCAAATCGTGTGTATTCCACAGTAAGTATTAGCACTGATCCTTAGCACCAAAACACTCCAAAATGTTTTTGTCACACCTCGAGCCGGCGGGGTTGGATCGGAGTCCCCGTCGGGCGGAAGGTTCCCGGGGCGCGATATCGTGAGTGATAATCGGTATGATCAGATTGTTTACGTTGTACATGATATAATCTAGAAATGCTAAATAGAATAGAATTACAAAGTTAAAATACATCCGTATCGTTCATAATTTAACAATGTAAATCTATCATAAACATCATAAGGTATCTATCTTGTAACTGCACAAGATATACAAAATAATTGTATTATGATGTTCCAAAAGTATGCAGCTGAAGTTCTAGTTCAAAAGCATAACCTTCTTAGTTGACCTGTTCATCACCTAAGAAGTCATGCAAAAATAAAGTCAACACATGGTTGGTGAGTTCATATAGTTTAATAATTGAAAATGATTTGTAAACCTCTTTCGGTAAAGACCCTAACCTCATTAACATCACATGTAATATCCACATCGGTATGATTATATATAGGGCATACCCCTGAGTCGAGCCTACAAACCCGCCCAGACGCCGTCCCACCACATACTAATATGCATATGACACTGTTCTTAATGATAATTAAGCATTTTTACCTAGCACACTTCCATTCACAATAGTTCAAATGTACACTCAAAACCTTTGTAAAACCCTCAGGTAACAACCTTAATCTCATTAATATCACATGTATCATCCAGATCGGTATGCTTATATATAGGGCATACCCCTGAGTCGAGCCTACAAACTCGCCCTGACGCCGTCCCACCACATACTAATCCACATAAGACATTGATGTTAATGACAATTAAGCATTTTACCCCTACCAATAAACTAATGATTCTTCAGTTCTTTGTTCCTGTAAATACAACAATTTGGAATCTATGTTGATTCCTTAAGTTCATCACATTTATGATCAACCACAGTATTGTAGGAACAGTTATAAATGCTTAATTTAAGTAAATAAATAAACATTTAATAAAATCTAACTCCTAATGATTGGGCCTTGGTCAACTCGAGTAGACTAGTCTGTCAATCAAGGTTTTTAGTAGTTAGGGAATTTTGTAAATATCAGCAAACATAAGACCTACAAATCAATCGGTCTAGCTAGGACTTCTTGAAATGTAGGATTTCTTTATTCGTACTTGATTCGTCCCTTGCTTCGTGTTGTTTCGTTGGCATATGTTATCTTTGATATTTCCCAGACTTTCCTCTGAAAATGATTTGTTGATTCGTTTGATTCGTTGAACTCACGCACTTGTTTCGTCAAAATAGTTTCGTTTGATTCGTTGAAATGACACACTTGATTCGTCAAAATAGTTTCGTTTGATTCGCTGAAATGACACACTTGATTCGTCAAAATAGTTTCGTTTGATTCGTTGAAATGACACACTTGATTCGTCAAAATAGTTTCGTTTGATTCGTTGAAATGTTTAGCTTAACCCAATTATCCACTTGAATTATAAGTAGATAACCTTAGTCAACAACTTGCATAAAATTTACCTAGACATGATCTAGGATATCAATCATACATGTAAAACATATAGAATTTAAAAGCATTTAAGTAAACAATTTAAATAAACAGTTTACGCATGCTTCTCAGCCCCGCGCTCTTGTTGTAGCTTAGGTTTCTTCAGTTCCTGAGTTGTTTTAACAGAATTCGAATACTATAAGTACGCGTATTAGTCGTCGTATCTAAGGTTTGGTCTCGGTGTGTGTAACTAGGTGTCCTATTTTACTATTGTGATTCTAAGGTTTCATGTAACTTAGCCTAACTTAGATTCCCATTTATAAACCCAATCCCATAATTTATTATAACAACTTACTTTTAAATTTTTACAAAATTTGGGCAGAGTTTCCTTTGTTTTTTGTCCAAATCCAGACAATTATATTGTCCATTTACAACAATTTCCCAAACAATTTAATCATAATAAAAATTTAAGTAAGAAATTTATATATAAAATATCATTATTCCATTTTATTTCAGTCTACGAACCATTTTCTTTTATGGAATGCCATTAACTTCTCTAAATTAACACGTAACATGTGTTGGACTTAATTTGTGCTTCTTGGGCCCAATTAAGCTCAATGGCAACCTTGAATCATCCATTGATCATTTGATCTTTATTTTAATCCACATGAATTGATATAATTATGCCCGTGTCATTTAGCCCATCTAATGCATGTTAACAACTCATATTGAGGGATTTGAGTATTTAGAGGAAATTATTGTTACAATATTCTCTATCCTTATGAGCACTCTAACCATGCCATAGATTTAAATAGATCTTTGATATATTCCCATGCACACACATACACTAATGCTTATATTCATGCATCTTTGAACCTTTGTTATTTGTCGGTGATATTCTAGTTCCTAGTAACACAAGTTTGCATGAAATTGTTCACTCCTTATGATTCTCATGCATCACACTATTTATCTCTTACATACATCCGTATCTAGACCCCCGTGCATAATAGAAATTTAGGGTTTGATAAAGTTAGGTCAGTATCCCATCCTAGGCAGCGAACCTTTTTGACAATTTCCTTAAGGGTTCGGCTAAGGTGAGGAAAGGTTCGGTCGTGAAAAGGATAGACGAACCATTAAGGTTCGCCCTATAAGGGTTCGTCATGCTAGGGTTCAACAGAACCAGAAGGTTTGCCACCTTCTACGCAGCTCCACTGATGTGTTAGTTAAACACATCCGTTTTTGTAAATATTCGAGTTAGTTTTCATTTGTTTTGTAAATATTTTGAGTCGATTTTAGTTCCGTTTTACATTTAAGTGTTTTTGCGCAGGAATGTGTCCCGGAGGAGCGGAAATAAAGGCAAACGGGCGTCAGAATCAATTGCGGTTGATCGAACGAAGAAAACAAGAATTTTTGACCTAGGCGGTACGCCTATCAAGAGTTCCTGGTCTCAGGCGATACGCATGGCATCATCAGCCGCAAATCCCCCAATAATCTCGCGTGTAACGCCTAGCCTCATGCAGGCTCGATAGGCGTTACGCCCCAGATGATTTTTGAGCCTAAAACCCTAATTTCAAGCCCTCTATAAATTGATCGCATTCCAGCCGTTTTGAGGGTCTTTTTTCTGCGACTTTGGAACCCTAATCAAGCTAGGAGGCTGCTGGAGCTTAACCATGGAAGGAAGAGCTTGATTAGGGCTTGTTGAAGTGAAAAAGGACCTTGTTCTTGAGTATTTTCCTTATCTTTACATGTTCTTAGTTTAAAGCTTTGATCTTTCATGTATTTAGACATACTTCAGACTTGTTTGGCTACTGTTGGTATGATTTGTGGCTAGATCTATGGTTGTATCTAGGTTTGGGATGATAAAGTTTTGATCTTTGATGATTTTGGACATGATTTATGCTTATGGATGATATATGCTTTGTAATCAGCTGTAAAGTTTGAAACTTTGATGATATTTGTATGTGTTGAATGATTATATGAGGTGAATGTTTGATCCACATGTGTTTAGGAAGGTCTTTCCACACATAGATGCATGTTAGGCCTACTACTTTGTGTTTTAGGTTAGTTTATGGGTTGTTGATCACATTCCATAGGATTAGACTTCATTAAGTATAGTCATTTTCATGTGTGACCTAACCTAGAAATCCGGGAGGTGATAGGTTAGATGGTTGGTCTCTTACACTTGGGATTTTTGAGTTAAACGACCCGGGAGGGCATTGTCTTAGATCTACTTAGTGTTAGTGTCAATCCTTGTTAAAGTTGTCAACTTTATAGCTCTCTAATGTCTTAGGATACAAACGGGTGGAGAAATCTGGGAGGTGATTCACCCGTTAGAGTGCAATCGCATATCGGGAAATCCGGAAGGTGACCTGATAGACTAGTGCATACATTAAAGCCTTAGGATTCCCATTGGAGTTGCCTGGTATCTGATCTAGGTCCCATTAGGTATTCCTTAGTCTGTTCCTTAAGATCCTAGTCTTCATCCTTCATAAGTCAGTCCAGATCAGCATCTGTCATACTTTTGATTCCCAGCCTAGATACACCAGTTTTCCTTACTGCAGTTAGATTCCAGTTTCATTATCAGTTTTAGTTTTCTGTTTTAGTTTAGTTTAGTGTTCCAGTCAGATCAGTCAGATTAGGTTATCAGTTTGCACCAAAACCCCCCCTCTTTTACCTTAGTTAGTTCACAGTCTAGGTATTAGTTTGTTATACTAGTGTCCATTGGTTAGATATCCGGACTTCCACCAGCTATTCTGCCACCGACAGGTACACTTGCCTTAGGAGCTGTCTAGTTTAGGTTTTCCGATTATTACTAGGTGTTTAGGTTAAGTATAGGTCTAGGATTAGATTTTGAGTCTTTAGCTTAGGTTAAATAGATTAAATTTAGTCTTGTTTTTAGTATACTGACCGCTCGCATCAAGTTTTTGGCGCCGTTGCCGGGGATACTAGGCAATAGCAAAGATCACTTAGATTGTGGCATTTACTTGCTTATCTTCTTAGTTTCTTTTTCCCTCCCCCCCCCCCCCGCCCCCTATTAGTTTAAGCTTTCCTTTTTAGGCTTAGTTTTTATTTTCTTCTTAGTGCCTTTATTTGTTATTTCTTATGTGTGCCTTAGATTAGGATTTTCTTTGTGCATGTGTGAGTCTTACTTGCTTGTTTGATTAGGGTGTCGGTATTTGCATGCCCCACACCCGATCGCAGGGAGCGCCAGAGTTCAATCTTACATCACCAGAGCAGATTCTGAGGCCCCGACAGCAGGTAAGTTTTCTTGATCCCTTTCTTGTCATGGATCCACCACCACATCCGCCACCGAGGCGGACTGTTCACGAGCTAGCCAGTCATGGGGTTGTCGGTGCCCGGTCTGCCATCACAAGACCGGGTGTCAACAACAACAACTGGCAGATCCCTTCTCACGTGATGTCGATGATCACGAATTCGACACAGTTTCATGGCCTGGACGACGAGGATGCCCCAGGCCATCTCTCCCTTTTTGTGCGTATATGCGACACGTTCCGCATGAATGGAGTTTCGGAGGAGGCCGTCTACCTTCGTTTGTTCCCATTCACACTGTCACACCCCGAGCCGGCGAGGTTGGATCGGAGTCCCCGTCGGGCGGAAGGTTCCCGAGGCGCGATATCGAGAGTGACCATCGAAATGATCAGATTGTTCACATTGCACATGATATATGAATGAGAAACTTGCTCAAATAAAATAGAATTACAGAGTTAAATTATATCAGTTAAGTTTACAATTTAACAATGTAAATCCACTATCACATCATAAGTCTTCTATCTTGTAACTGCACAAGATATAAAAAATAAACTGTATAATGATGCTTCAAAATATGCAGGTCCAAACAGCTAGGTCCTCTATCAGATAACCTAATCCAAAGAAATAACTCTTCAGTTGACCTGTTCGTCACCTGAGAAGTCATGCAAAAATGAAAGTGAACACATGGTTGGTGAGTTCATATAGTTTAGTATTTGAAAACGATTTGAAAATCCTTTTCAGTAAAGACCCTAACCTCATTAACGTCAATGTAATATCCATATCGGTATGCTTATATATAGGGCATACCCCTGAGTCGAGCCTACAAGCCCGCCCAGACGCCATCCCACCACATACTAATACGCATATGACACTGTTGTTAATGATAATTAAGCATTTTTACCCTTAACACAATCCCATAAGTTCTTCAGTTTGTTGTCCCTGTAATTACAATTATTTGAAATCCATGTTGATTTCATAAGTTCATCACGCAATATGATCAACCACAGCAATTGTATAAACAGTTATAAATGCTTAATTAAATAAATAAATAAACATTTAATAAAATCTAAGTCCTAATGATTGGGGCCTTGGAAAACTCGAGTAGACTAGTCTGTCAATCTAGGTACTTAGTAGTTAGGAAATCTGTAAATATCCTCAAACATACGACCTACAAATCAAACGGTCTAGCTAGGACTTCTTGAAATGTAGGGTTTATGTTTCGTCTGTTTTGGCGTATGTTATCTCTGATATTTCCCAGGTTTTCCCTTGAAAATGGTTTATTGATTCGTCTGATTCTGTTACAAGATGTACTTGATTCGTTGATCATAGAATACTAGATTCATTGATCAATTGTACACTTGATTCATTGTTCAACAAACACTTGATTTGTAGAACATTGAATATTGTCTTTGCAAAGATTGTTTCGTTTGATTCGTTGAAATCCCACACTTGTTTCGTCAAAATGTTTCGTTTGATTCGTTGAACTCACCCACTTGATTTGTCAAAATGTTTCGTTTGATTCATTGAAATCACCCATTTGATTCGTCAAAATGTTTCGTTTGATTCCTTGAACTCACACACCTGTTTTGTCAAAATGTCTACTTTGATTTGTTTGAAATATTTTGATTTGTTGATATGTTTAGTTTAACCCGATTATTTACTCAATTTATAAGTAAATCAGTTAGTAAACCTGCATAAAATCTTCCTAGACATGGTCTAGGATAACATTTAAATATACGTAAAGGGGCAATGAACTCACCTGTGTTGCCATGCAATAAACCACAAAAGATATGCGCACGCTTTGATTGTTGCCTAAGTATCTTTTGCACCTGAGTTATTTTAAAGAATTCGAATACGATAAGTACATACGGAAGTTGCCGTATCTATGGTTTGTTCTCGGTGTGCAACTACGTGTCCTAGATTACTAATGTGTTTCTAAAATTTCTTATATCTAAGTTAAACTATTACCCATTAGTAACCCAGATCCCACATTAATCATTTAAAATATTTAGGTAACATATTTTCCATTTACTACATTTTAAGTAAATCAATTATTTAGGAAAATCATTTAATTATATTGATAAGGTTTATAATTTAAATTTCTTTTTTTATGAAAACGTAATTAATTTAAGGAAAGTGTAATTAAACATGATGGGCTTATATTAAACCAATTGGGCCGTTCTTGGGCCCATTAATAGACTTTTAGTTTCAAGCGATCTCTTGTTAACTTATTGAGTAACTAAGTTTGATGGTTTAAATAAACCATTTAGGTTAGTCATATGTCTTTGTAATTCCTAATGGTTTAGGTGTTAACATTTAAGTCAACCCATAACCTTTAGGTTCTTGTTTTCCATCCCTAGTGTAATTCTCCTATGATAGGGATATCTTAGTTTCAGGAGATTCCATTGTGTTTAACCAAATGAATGATCATCCCCTATAATGATTTCATACGGTAATTGTGCTAGAATATCCTAAGTTAGATTGATAATTAATCCTAACATAGTTTTTATTGAAGTTTAGATCTTGTGGGCCTTATGTTAGGCCTAACTTGTCATTGTGACTCAATTGATTTCTATTGAACCTAATGACTAGTATGGCACTTTGTGAGTGATGTTAGGCTAAGTAACTTGGGTCGAATGGCTAATCTTTAACCTAACCGAATGTACAACGAATCATCTTAGATATTGGGCCAAATTAAATGGTCTTGGGCCAAATCTTAGGGTTATTGGGCCTTAGGAGTTATGTGGACCGAATCAAATTAAACGGGCTAAGTGTGAGTCAAGTCTCGGACCAATTTCATCCCCAATGAGCCAACTCGAAATTTGTTGGGCCATTACACACGTGGGCCGATTAACACACCCATATGGTCCGAAGATAGGATGTTGGGCCTAGATCTTGTAGGTGAGTGGACCGCATTGTATAAAGTAGGTTAGACATTTGGGTTGGGCCGAAGTAAGTATAATTGGGCTTAACCCGAGTGGGCCTTATACATATGTCATGGGCCGGTTTCTAAGTGTTCTAATTCAACTATTGGGCCCAAGGAATTTTCAGGGTTTGAATCTGTGTGTGTTGGGCTAGTGTTTACATATGGATCGAAAAACCTTAGACCTAGGCCGAGTGGTTACATGCTGTTTCCAGCGAACCCTAGAGTTCGTGAGCCAAGGTTCGGCCAAGGCCATAGGTTCGCCATAGAATTTCATATAGGTTCGCCACCCTTGCATGGTTTGGTTAACATGATGCCCCCCCCAAGGTTCGCAGAACGTGAGGCAGAAGGTTCGCCTGAAAGAACCACAGGGTTCGGGAGTTTCACCTGCATGGTTCGGGGATAAGGTTGGCGAACCTAAGGTTCGCTGTTTGATGAAGGCTCGGCAGAATGGTCTGAAGGTTCGGGGCCGCCTGTGGGTTCGTGGCTGAGCAGGAGGGGTTCGTTAGCTTGCATGATGGTTCGGCCAGCAGGTTAACATGTTCGCCTCTCAGCCTGAGGCTCACGAACCCTGTTCAACATTTCATCTTCGTTGTTTCAGTGATGATGCACCACCATGGACGCACCAGGGAAGGTTCTCGGAGGGTGCTGGTTCGAGGGAGAGACTAGGGTCGACCGTATGTGTGTGTGTTTCAACTAGTGACATGAAAACCTAATATTCATAATGTTTTAAGCTACGTACCTCAAATTCGGTTGCACAAATCTACAGATCGGTGGTACTTCCTTGAAGAGGATGATGAGAGCTTCGCGTGGACATCAAGAACACTCAAATCCGTTGAGAAACGAGGGATATACGATCGTTTAAAGTCGGTTATTCTAGAGAGAGAGAAAAACGGGATAGAGTGTTTAGAGAGAGAGAAATGTGTAAAAATGAAAGAATTTAGTTCTTTCCACGTTTATATACCCGAGGGTATTCGGGTTCGTTTCGGTTGCTCGATTCACGTCTTCGTCGCGTTTCCGGATCGTAACGCGTGTAATTACGTAATTTAAATAAAAGGCTATATTTTATGTGTTTGGAAAGTGGTTATTTCTAGTAATGACATTAAATGTTATTTTTCCTAATTTATTTAACGAAGTTCAAATATTTAACGCGTTTTATTATTTATTCGCGTATTATGGTTTGCGTGCCTAAATTAAAATAGTTTCGTTTTAATTTGTTTATGATGAGTTTCAAAACTGTAAAACAGGAAATATTTTATTTCCTTAACTTTATTATCGTTCGAATCGTCTTTCGTTTCGTTTCGTCAGAAAACGTCACTTACGCGCGTCTTCGTACAGAGCGCTAACTGTACGAACACGATCGTACGTTTCACTTTCTGATTTTGTTGTCTACTTTACAATCATCATTTCAGATCGTTAAACTGTCAGATCTATTCGTACAGATCGTCACCTATACGAATAGTTCGTCGGTTTAGCATTTCGTAACAACAACTGTTATTGTTTTATTTTGTTTATCCTCACATACGTGTTATCCTAATAGATCCTAACAAATAGACCCATGATGGTTCGGGGTTGCCAGATAATTACCTGACTCAAGAACCATTGTTCTGAACCTTGTTTCTGTTACATGTTTATGAACCTGTTGGTTGATAATATGAAATGACTTTGACTATTGATATGTATATTAATTTGAATATAATGTGTATAGTTTGTCTGTTTACTGTTCATGCTACTGTTGCGATCACTGTTCCGGCACCGGTTTCGGCACTGTTGTTACAGTCTCCCCTTGTTAGAGAAATTTCGTCCCGAAATTTAAGAATAGTTATCGGTTACGGCTTTCTCTGTAAGCAATTGGGGATTTCCTGAACATCGTGTGATCTTCGCATTTCCCAAGTAAACTTGAGTTTGCGCTTTGAATTTCCAATGAGACTTAGCAATGGAAGTACGACTTTTCCTTAGTTGTTTAATCTAACGAGCCATAAACTCTGAAGATCATTACATAAGGTATAATGTCCGTTCAATTGAATTCCTTCAATTGATATGACGAACAATTCGTTTGCACAACATTTATTCAAGTTCGAGATGTGAGACACCTACACATCCTACTAAGATCATCTGGTGACCTCAATCTGTGTGCCATAGTACGAATACGTTTGATGATCTCGAACCATCCTACGTTTCGTGGTGCTTGTTCGTCCCTTTATTCTAGAATGGACTATACCTTTCCTTGGGTATACCTCTACTTAACATGGGGTTTTCCCAATTAAGTACTGGCTGGATTATTCGATTTCCCCCTATCTCAATCCATCAGTTCGGCGACTGACATTGCCGACCTTAAGGAGTCTCGAATGATGCGCATTCAATGCTACTATATTGACTGTTGTTGTAGGAGGATTTGATCAGTGGCAATTGAGTGTTCCCATTTCCACTTAAGTTTGACACACAGGTTCTCAACATATCCTCCAAGATCAGTGTCGTACTGAAACTTCGACCGTCCTTAGGTGAACGGTGAGTTATACTCAGTTTTAAGTACTTCCCTAGAGGTTTCTGTGATGTTTGTTAGAACCTTGTTGTGAATTTGCCGTCCCTATCCAAAATGTTAAACAATGGTACCACATAACATACCTCTATTTCGTTGCTGTATAATCCATCGGTTTACTTATCACCAGAATCCACCCACTATTTCGGTAGAAGGTATTTCATCCATTTTATCTCAAGCTGTCTTTCAGCTCTACAATCTGACATACTCCTTAAAGTTTTCGTAGGTAACCCTCACAACTCTAGGTCTTGATCGTCAGATCGAGATCCTTAAGTCACCCATGGTGAATACTTAGGTTGTTTGACCTAACGTATACATACTTCACCATTTGTTTAATCTATTCTCAGCTTGAAAGTGTATATTATACAGCGGGGAGGTCTACCTAAAATATGGTAGAACTATTAGGATAAAGGTAATTATTCACCTTCTCAGTAATCCTATACCCATCTGCACGACAGTGTATCTATCTTACTTTTCACCCTAAAGTCACGAACTTATGGAACTTATTGTAACTTTTGTTACAACTGTTACCTCTTATCCTAATTTCAAATAGGAAGAATTTAAGATAAATTTGTTCTTCCTTCAACAGTTCCAAAATATCCCTGAGATGTCGTTCGCGTTCTGTCTTGCTATTAGAATAAATCAATATGTCATCTCTAATAGTAATGACAAACTAACCAGATACAGTTTGCACACTCGGTTCATGGGGTCCACGAAACCATAGGTGCATTCTTCCAATCCGAAGGGCATTACCGTAACTTGTAATGTCCATAATTCATTCGGAATATTTTCTTTGGCGTATCTTCATCTTGCATTTGCAAATGATTTCCCTTGATCTACTTATTTAGTCTAAATAAGAACCTAACACAGTTCTCATATTTATCTTTCCTAACATCCTAGAACCGGAGTTCTCAAACTTAAGTAACTTAAATTCTAGGAGACCTAGGTAGAAAATGAAGGTCTACACACTAGCTTTGACATTTTTGACTTCCTAAAGCTTTTAGTGTTCTAATTAGATAAGGTCCTATTCTAAATTACAGTGATTAAGCCAGTATTAATGATTACTCTATCTTCATTTAATCATTTAACCCTTATTTAACCTAAAGGTTCCTTCAATTATTATTCTGATTATCTTTTTTGGCACTGACCTTGCTTACGGCTAGCTTAAATTTATTGTTCCTAAAATTACAACAGACTATGCAGTTCTAATTAATACACAAATAAATAATTTAAGGTATTAAGCTGAAATTTGCATACCTATGGAGTCATCAGACTCCGAATGTTCCCATGAAGCTGGTAAGGCAAGTAGTTCCTCTGTGACTGCCGGGTTTGCTGGAGGCCTTTTCCTAGGGCAGTCCCTTGCGAAATGTCCATGCGTTCCGCACGTATAGCAGTTGTTGTTATGGTGAGAGGAAGTAAAGGTGTTCGCTTTTTGTTCCTGTTTCCTAGTGGAAATAAACCGACACTGTTGAATCCAGTGTCCGTATCTTCCACAATTCAGACAATGTCTACAAGGTTTCTCCTCACCATGATGGAAACCACATCTGACACATTTAGGAAATGCACCAACATATTGACGGGGAGTAGAGGTTATTGGTGACCTACACTGCTGGATCCCGTGTCCCGTCTTTCCACAGCGCGTTCATTGTACACATGAGAGTTCAGCTTGATGATGGTAGTGATAATCCGAACAGAGGGGAGCTTTTCCCTTAGAGAGTGCAGGACTTGTGGAAGATATCCTCACGGGGCAGTCTTATGCAATGTGTTCGGACAGTCCGCACACATAGCAATCTTTGCTATGTCGAGGAAGGGGATATGTAGTGTTTCCAGGATTCTGGTTATGAGTCGGGGGATTGTTACAATCACGACTCCAGTGTCCCTTTCCCCCGCAGTTTAGACACTGTTTGCACTGTTTATTCTTAGCATGATGAAGACCGCACGTGGCACATAAAGGAAATTTGTCAGCAGTCTGTTTGCATTCTAATTCCATCGAAGGTATACATCGATGATTCCCCTGGTTTGGCTCACCAAAATGGGTGCCTTGTTTACATGAGATTTCAGCACGGTGATGATAGTGACAGCTAGCGCAAAGAGGAGCTTTTCCAGCATAACGCCCACGATTCTCTGACTCCGGAGCAACGGCCATCTGACGAAGGGGAATGGCCTCGGTGTAGATTACATGATTTCTTGATTTCTTAGAACGACTCCGTTTTCGCTTCTCGTTTCTCTCCCCTTGTGCAAATCCTTCAGTTCCCATGATTGTCTTCGGGCAGCATCGAGTGTTCACATCACCTCTCATGACTTGAGTGATGATTTCAAGGAGAACCACCATCATCAGTCCAGTAACTAGGGTGACGAGTGCAACGGCCGCTGGGTCCGTCTCTTGTGAAGGTAGAGGCGGTGATGGTGGTCTTCTTAATGACATTCTAATCATAACCAATAGAACGTTGGTTAGTGCAGTGATCGAATGCAGAAGACACAATGCAAATAAATTCCAAATTCCTATGTTCTCTACATGCAGGGCCCCTACGTTATAGTCTAGGCCAAATCGTATAAACAAGTGACCTATATTTCTCTATAACCATGGCTCTGATACCAATCTGTCACACCCCGAGCCGGCGGGGTTGGATCGGTGTCCCCGTCGGGCGGAAGGTTCCCGGGGCGCGATATCGAGAGTGACAATCGAAATGATCAGATTGGTCACATTGCACATGATCTATGAATGAGAAACTTGATCAAATAAAATTGAATTACATAGTTAAATTATATCAGTTAAGTTTACAATTTAACAATGTAAATCCACTATCACATCATAAGTCTTCTATCTTGTAACTGCACAAGATATACAAAATAAACTGTATAATGATGCTTCAAAATATGCAGGTCCAAACAGCTAGGTCCTCTATCAGATAACCTAATCCAAAGAAATAACTCTTCAGTTGACCTGTTCGTCACCTGAGAAGTCATGCAAAAATAAAAGTGAACACATGGTTGGTGAGTTCATATAGTTTAGTATTTGAAAATGATTTGAAAATCCTTTTCGGTAAAGACCCTAACCTCATTAACGTCAATGTAATATCCATATCGGTATGCTTATATATAGGGCATACCCCTGAGTCGAGCCTACAAGCCCGCCCAGACGCTATCCCACCACATACTAATACGCATATGACACTGTTGTTAATGATAATTAAGAATTTTTACCCTTAACACAATCCCATAAGTTCTTCAGTTTGTTGTCCCTGTAATTACAATTATTTGAAATCCATGTTGATTTCATAAGTTCATCACGCAATATGATCAACCACAGCAATTGTATAAACAGTTATAAATGCTTAATTAAATAAATAAATAAACATTTAATAAAATATAAGTCCTAATGATTGGGGCCTTGGTCAACTCGAGTAGACTAGTCTGTCAATCTAGGTACTTAGTAGTTAGGAAATCTGTAAATATCCTCAAACATACGACCTACAAATCAAACGGTCTAGCTAGGACTTCTTGAAATGTAGGGTTGATGTTTCGTTTGTTTTGGCGTATGTTATCACTGATATTTCCCAGGTTTTCCCTTGAAAATGGTTTATTGATTCGTCTGATTCTGTTACAATATGTACTTCATTCGTTGATCATAGAATACTAGATTCATTGATCAATTGTACACTTGATTCATTGTTCAACAAACACTTGATTTGTAGAACATTGAATATTGTCTTTGCAAAGATTGTTTCGTTTGATTCGTTGAAATCCCACACTTGTTTCGTCAAAATGTTTCGTTTGATTCGTTGAACTCACCCACTTGATTTGTCAAAATGTTTCGTTTGATTCATTGAAATCACCCATTTGATTCGTCAAAATGTTTCGTTTTATTCCTTGAACTCAAACACCTGTTTTGTCAAAATGTCTAGTTTGATTTGTTTGAAATGTTTTGATTTGTTGATATGTTTAGTTTAACCCGATTATTTACTCAATTTATAAGTAAATCAGTTAGTAAACCTGCATAAAATCTTCCTAGACATGGTATACGATAACATTTAAATATACGTAAAATATATAAATTTAAATGCATTTAAGTAAATAATTTAAATAAACAGTTTACGCATGCTTCTCAGCCCTGCATTTTAAAACAAAAATGTTAGAAAAGGGGCAATGAACTCACCTGTGTTGCCATGCAATAAACCACAAAAGATATGCGCACTCTTTGATTGTTGCCTAAGTATCTTTTGCACCTGAGTTATTTTAAAGAATTCGAATACGATAAGTGCATACGGAAGTTGTCGTATCTATGGTTTGTTCTCGGTGTGCAACTACGTGTCCTAGATTACTAATGTGTTTCTAGAATTTCTTATATCTAAGTTAAACTATTACCCATTAGTAACCCAGATCCCACATTAATCATTTAAAATATTTAAATAAAATATTTTCCATTTATTACATTTTAAGTAAATCATTTATTTAGGAAAATCATTTAATTATATTGATAAGGTTTATAATTTAAATTTCTTTTTTTATGAAAACGTAATTAATTTAAGGAAAGTGTAATTAAACATGATGGGCTTATATTAAACCCATTGGGCCGTTCTTGGGCCCTTTAATAGACTTTTAGTTTCAAGCGATCTCTTGTTAGCTTATTGAGTAACTAACTTTGATGGTTTAAATAAACCATTTAGGTTAGTCATATGTCTTTGTAATTCCTAATGGTTTAGGTGTTAACATTTAAGTCAACCCATAACCTTTAGGTTCTTGTTTTCCATCCCTAGTGTAATTCTCCTATGATATGGATATCTTAGTTTCAGGAGATTCCATTGTGTTTAACCAAATGAATGATCATCCCCTATAATGATTTCATACGGTAATTGTGCTAGAATATCCTAAGTTAGATTGATAATTAATCCTAACATAGTTTTTATCGAAGTTTAGATCTTGTGGGCCTTATGTTAGGCCTAACTTGTCATTGTGACTCAATTGATTTCTATTGAACCTAATGACTAGTATGGCACTTTGTGAGTGATGTTAGGCTAAGTCACTTGGGTCGAATGGCTAATCTTTAACCTAACCGAATGTACAACGAATCATCTTAGATATTGGGCTAAATTAAATGGTCTTGAGCCAAATCTTAGGGTTATTGGGCCTTAGGAGTTATGTGGACCGAATCAAATTAAACGGGCTAAGTGTGAGTCAAGTCTCGGACCAATTTCATCCCCAATGAGCCAACTCGAAATTTGTTGGGCCATTACACACGTGGGCCGATTAACACACCCATATGGTCCGAAGATAGGATGTTGGGCCTAGATCTTGTAGGTGAGTGGCCCGCATTGTATAAAGTAGGTTAGACATTTGGGTTGGGCCGAAGTAAGTATAATTGGGCTTAACCCCACTGGGCCTTATACATATGTCATGGGCCGGTTTCTAGGTGTTCTAATTCAACTATTGGGCCCAAGGAATTTTCAGGGTTTGAATCTGTGTGTGTTGGGCTAGTGTTTACATATGGATCGAAAGACTTTGGACCTAGGCCGAGTGGTTACATGCTGTTTCCAGCAAACCCTAGAGTTCGTGAGCCAAGGTTCGGCCAAGGCCATAGGTTCGCCATAGATTTTCATATAGGTTCGCCACCCTTGCATGGTTCGGTTAACATGAGGCCCCCCCCCCCAAGGTTCGCAGAACGTGAGGCAGAAGGTTCGCCTGAAAGAACCACAGAGTTCGGGAGTTTCACCTTCATGGTTCGGGGATAAGGTTGGCGAACCTAAGGTTCGCTGTTTGATGAAGGTTCGGCAGAATGGTCTGAAGGTTCGGGGCCGCCTGTGGGTTCGTGGCTGAGCAGGAGGGGTTTGTCAGCTTGCATGATGGTTCGGCCAGCAGGTTAACAGGTTCGCCTCTTAGACTGAGGCTCACGAACCCTGTTCAACATTTCATCTTCGTTGTTTCAGTGATGATGCACCACCATGGACGCACCAGGGAAGGTTCTCGGAGGGTGCTGGTTCGAGAGAGAGGCTAGGGTCGACCGTATGTGTGTGTGTTTCAACTAGTGACATGAAAACCCTAATATTCGTAATGTTTTAAGCTACGTACCTCAAATTCGGTTGGACAAATCTACAGATCGGTTGTACTTCCTTGAAGAGGATGATGAGAGCTTTGCGTGGACATCAAGAACACTCAAATCTGTTGAGAAACGAGGGAGATACGATCGTTTAAAGTCGGTTATTCTAGAGAGAGAAAAACGGGAGAGAGTGTTTAGAGAGAGAGAGAAATGTGTAAAAATGAAAGAATTTAGTTCTTTCCACGTTTATATACCCCGAGGGTATTCGGGTTCGTTTCGGTTGCTCGGTTCACGTCTTCATCGCGTTTCCGGATCGTAACGCGTGTAATTACGTAATTTAAATAAAAGGCTATATTTTATGTGTTTGGAAAGTGGTTTTCCTAATTTATTTATCGAAGTTTAAATATTTCACGCGTTTTATAATTTATTCGCGTATTATGGTTTGCGCGCCTAAATTAAAATAGTTTCGTTTTAATTTGTTTATGATGAGTTTCAAAATTGTAAAACAGGAAATATTTTATTTCCTTAACTTTATTATCGTTCGAATAGTCTTTCGTTTCGTTTCGTCAGAAAACATCACTTACGCGCGTCTTCGTACAGAGCGCTAACTGTACGAACACGATCGTACGTTTCACTTTCTGATTTTGTTGTCTACTTTACAATCATCGTTTCAGATCGTTAAACTGTCAGATCTATTCGTACAGATCGTCACCTATACGAATAGTTCGTCGGTTTAGCATTCCGTAACAACAACTGTTATTGTTTTATTTTGTTTATCCTCACATACGTGTTATCCTAATAGATCCTAACAAATAGACCCATGATGGTTCGGGGTTGCCAGATAATTACCTGACTCAAGAACCATTGTTCTCAACCTTGTTTCTGTTACATGTTTATGAACCTGTTGGTTGATAATATGAAATGACTTTGACTATTGATATGTATATGAATTTGATTAGAATGTGTATAGTTTGTGTCTGTTTATTGTTCATGCTACTGTTGTGATCACTGTTCCGGCACCGGTTTCGGCACTGTTGTTACACACTCTCGCCAGACGAGCTGCTACATGGCTGAATCTTCTTCCCAGGGACTCGATTACTAGATGGGCTGACCTTCAGACGAAGTTCCTGAAGAAATATTATCCTCCTTCTAAATCTGCCAGATTACGGGATCAGATCCATTCTTTTAGAATGGATGATGATGAGCCATACTACTTGGCGTGGGAGAGATTCAACTCCCTTCTGAGCAGATGCCCACAACATGGCCTATCCGATTAGGCCCTTTTCGAGAAGTTATACAATGGACTGACATTGGAGACGAAGCGGAGATTTAATACAGCTGCTGGGGGGCACATTATGGACAAGAAGGAGCCGGAAGAGTGCGAGGCGATGTTCGAGGATTTCGCCTTAGCGGAGTATGAGGACCCATCCTATGTGAGGAGGGCCGCACCGGCAGCCAAGCCGACTATCGCACCGCCTATCCCTACTCGAGGGATGCACCATGTTTCACCCGACACGAGCACTGCCGCCGCCTTAGAGGCACTGGCAAAGGACATTAAAGAACTGAAGATGGCAGCTGCTCGGTGCGAGATTCGTCGTGGTGGACATAGTCCTGCTGAGTGCCCGGTTACCGATCAGGCACAGGTTGAGGCCATAAATTCTGGTTGGAATAGGTCTTTCAACCCTAACCCTAGTTGGAATCAGAATTCACACTGGCGAGGCCAGAATCAGGGACAACATCAGCAGCAGCACTCGAATTGGCGGGGCAACCACCACAGTAGCAGCTCTTACAAGAAACCACCGGCTCGCCAGATCCCGATCACAGAGAGAGACACGCACGAGAGCTCCGGTAGCAGAGATCGAGACATGAAGCTGGAGGACATGATGGCGCAGCAGATGAAGATGCTTCAGCAGATCGTGGACAAGGACAAGTTGCGGGACCAGAAGATCGAGGAGCACGATACGTTGTTGAGGAACCAGCAGGCTGGCTATTTGGATTTGCAGCGATCGGTGGGGGAGTTGGCTAAGAGATTTGATGAGAGGCCGGGAGGGTCGTTTAGAGCGAACACTAACCCGAACCCGAGGGGTCATGTGAAGGCAGTGACCACACGAAGTGGTCGGGGAGGAGAAGTCGAACTGCCACCACTAGTCATACCTAATGATGATGAGCCGGTGGACGAGGAGATAGAGATGGAGACTCCTGCAGGGGCGCCCGTGAGGCTAGTCCCAGCAAGTACAGCGCTGAGCAGCGAGTCTTCAGTTGATAGGTTGAGAAAGGAGAAGGTAGAAGAGAAGAAGAAGAAGGGTAAGAGAGTGGCTGAGGAGCCTGAGATTGATTTGACTAAGCTCCCATATCCCGTGCGCGCACTGCAGATGAAGCGTGATCAGGAGTATGGACACTTTTTGGAGATGTTTAAGCAGCTTAAAATCAATCTCCCATTTGTTGAGGCTCTCCAGCATATGCCGAAATATGCTAAGTTCTTGAAAGACCTCCTATCTAACAAGAAGAAGTTAGAGACACTCTCTACCGTTACTTTGGGAGCTAGGTGCTCGGCATTGGTTCAGAATAAGCTGCCAGAGAAGCTTGAGGATCCAGGGATTTTCAGTATTCCCTGTCTATTTGGTGGTTCTTCTGTGAACCATGCATTGGCTGATCTAGGTGCTAGCATCAATTTGATGCCATATTCCATTTATAAGCAGCTAGATCTTGGAGAGCCGGCACCTACACGCATGAGTTTGGCATTGGCTGATCGGTCAGTCAAGTATCCTCGTGGGATTATTGAGAATGTCTTAGTGAAGGTGGATACGTTTGTCTTCCCCGTGGATTTTGTTATACTTGACATGCAGGCTGATGACCGAGTTCCCCTCATCATGGGACGACCTTTCCTTCGCACAGCGAAGGCAATGATATATGTTTATGAAGGGAAGATCTCATTGCGTGTTGAAGATGATACTGTCACCTTTGATATGGTGAAGTCCATGAGGAACTCTAGTGGCCAGGACGATCAGGTCTACTTTCTAGATGCATTTTTCTCTACTATGGATCGTTGCCTAGACTACATTAGTGGAGTTGATCTGTTGGTAGATCAACATTTGGGTGACAGTGATGAGAGAGTTGAGGATGTGGGAGTTGAGGTCCATGCTGCTGCTATTGAGGCTTATCTTGATTACATTCCTAGCAGTGTAGCAATTGAGCCTCCTGTTTATCCTACAGTTTTTGAAGTTGAGAGTTCTGAGCCGGCTGAAAAGCCATCTGTTGAGGCTCCCCCGTCATTAGATTTAAAGGAGTTGCCACCTCACCTTGAGTATGCATTCCTTGATGGGGACTCTGATCTGCCTGTCATTATTTCAGCAACTTTGACAGATGTAGAGAAGAGTAGACTTATTAATGTGCTACAGGAGCACAAGCAGGTGATTGCATGGAAGCTGATGGACATTAAGGGTATTCACCCTTCTTTCTGTACGCATCGCATACTGCTTGAGGAGGATTTCAAGCCAGTGGTTCAGCCACAGCGAAGGCTTAATCCTAACATGGGTGAGGTGGTGAAGAAGGAGGTCCTTCGGTTATTAGATGCTGGGCTCATATACCCTATTTCTGATTCATCCTGGGTGAGCCCGGTACATGTGGTCCCTAAGAAGGGCGGTATGACTGTTGTGGTGAACGAGAAGAAGGAGATAGTTCCCACATGTACAGTTACCGGATGGAGGGTGTGCATAGATTATAGGAAATTCAATGACGCCACCCGGAAGGACCACTTCCCACTTCTGTTTATCGATCAGATGCTGGAGCGTTTGTTGGGACAACATTTTTACTGTTTCCTTGACGGTTTCTCAGGTTATTTTCAGATCCCGATTGCACCAGAGGATCAGGAGAAAACCACATTTACATGCCCATACGGTACTTTTGCATACCGCTGTATGCCTTTTGGGTTATGTAACGCTCCAGCCACCTTTCAGAGATGTATGGTTGCCATCTTCCAGGACATGATCGAGACTTCCATGGAGGTATTTATGGATGATTTTTCTGTGTTTGGGAGTTCATTCGATCAGTGTTTGATTAACCTGGAGAAGATGCTTAGGAGATGTGTTGAGACAAATCTTATGCTTAACTGGGAGAAATGCCACTTTATGGTCACTAAGGGGATTGTTCTTGGTCATAAGATATCCCGTGACGGCATCCAGATCGACAAATCTAAGATTGAGACGATCAGCAAACTTCCTCCTCCCACGAGTGTTAAAGCTGTGCGAAGCTTTTTAGGTCTTGCGGGATTCTACAGACGTTTCATTAAGGATTTTTCGAAGATCACCCGACCTATCACTCGTTTGCTTGAGAAGGATGTGGAGTTTGTGTTTGATGATGATTGTCTGAGAGCCTTTGAGTATCTGAAGGAGAGGTTGGTGAGCGCCCCGATTCTGATAGCCCCCGATTGGAGCCAGCCATTAGAGCTCATGTGCGATACGAGTGATTTCGCGGTGGGGGCTGTCCTTGGGCAGCGGGTGGATAAGCATTTCCACCCCATTTATTACGCGTGTAAGACCTTAGATGCCGCCCAGGAGAATTATACGACTACTGAGAAGGAGTTGTTGGTGGTAGTCTACGCATTTGATAAATTTAGGTCTTACCTCGTCCTCTCCAAGACTGTTGTCTATACAGATCATGTGGCTCTGTGTTACCTTTTTGCCAAAAAGGATGCAAAGCCAAGACTGATCAGGTGGATCCTCCTTCTGTCCGAGTTTGATATCGAGATTAAGGACAAGAAGGGAGCTGTGAACGTAGCCGCCGACCATTTGTCGCGACTTGAGGATCCGGAGAGAGAGTTCATTCGCGAGGGAGCGGTGAGGGATAGGTTTCCTCAGGAGACACTGATGAGTGTGGAGATAGATGAGATCTGCCGGACGGATAGGCTAGATGAGGGATTACCGTGGTTTTCAGACATTGCCAATTATTTGGCCAAAGGTTTCCTTCTTAAGGGTCTGACATCCCAGCAGCGCAAGAAGTTCTTTGCCGACACGAGGCACTACATCTGGGATGAGCCTTACCTTTTCCGTGTGTGTGCTGGTCAGGTTTTTAGGAGATGTGTGAGCAGAGAGGACGGATTGGAGATCCTTAGGTACAGTCATGAGGGCCTTACTGGTGGGCATCACGGACCTTCCTCCACAGCGAAGAAGGTGTTTGAGTCTGGTTTTTATTGGCCCACCATTTTTTAAGGATGCTCATGAGTTAGTTAGGAAGTGTGATTCCTGTCAGAGGACAGGAAATATCTCATCCAGGAATGAGATGCCCCAGCACCCTATTCAGGTTGTTGAGATTTTCGATGTCTGGGGGATCGATTTCATGGGACCTTTCCCTTCTTCCCGAAGGAACAGGTACATACTCGTTGCTATTGATTATGTTTCTCAGTGGGTGGAGGCACAGGCGCTCCCCACTAATGACGCGCGAGTAGTGGTGAGATTTCTGAAGCACTTGTTTTGTAGGTTTGGGACCCTGAGAGCGTTGATCAGTGACCGTAGCACGCACTTCTGTAATGTCCAGATGGACAAAGTGCTAGCCAAGTACGGGGTCACCCACCGTCTGTCGACCGCATATCATCCGCAGACTAGCGGTCAGGTGGAAACGCGAATCGGGGAGTTAAAAGGATTCTGGAGAGGACTGTCGGCCACACTAGGTAGGATTGGGCCGACAAATTAGATGACGCCTTACGGGCTTTTAGGACCGCATTTAAGAATCCGATTGGGACGACTCCCTATCGCATGGTCTATGGTAAGGCGTGTCATCTACCGGTAGAGCTTGAGCACAAGGCCTTTTGGGCTTTGAAAGCCGTGAACTTGGATTTGTCACAGGCCGCCAAGCACCGGTTCCTCCAGTTGCACGAGTTGGATGAGCTACACGACGAGGCGTATGCTCGGTCGTGGAGTTATAAGGAGCGCACGAAGGTGCTGTACGATCGGAGGTTGAGGAATGTTAAGGAGTTCGCGAAGGGCGATCGAGTCCTGGTTTATGACTCGAGACTGAGGCTTTTCCCAGGAAAGCTAAAGTCGAGGTAGAGAGGCCCGTTTATTGTGCGTGAGGTGTTCCCGCATGGTGCCGTTGAGTTGGAATCGGGTGACCACACGTGGAAGGTCAATGGGCACCGTTTGAAGCCCTACATTGGAGGCCCGATTCCTACTGATGAGGAGGTAATTCTCCTCGAATCCCGAACTGGTTAGGGATTTGGGCCTAAGCCCAACTTGTATATAGTGTACATAGTTTACTTTGAGTTCATCGTGTTTTGTGTGATTAGTGATGTATGTGTGTTTGCACGACTGGGTCGGATTCAAGTGTGGGTATGACATCTGGCATGTTCGATATCACCATTTCGAATGGCTGATTTCATTACCAGGCATTAAATATGATTACTTTTTGCGTCACTAGTTGCTTAACTCGGTTTTTCTTTTATTGTTGTTAGGTTAATTTTAGTATTTAATTTTGTTTAGGGTTGTTTGCTTTTAACTCTATGTTGATTTTGACTTTATTTTCACCTAATTATTTAGTTTAATTTTATATTATAGTTTAAATTAGGTTGTTTAGAATTTTAATTAGATTAATTGCCTAGATTAATTTTGTTTTACTAGAATTAATTTTAATTGAATTTAGTTTTAATTAATTTTGCCTAGTTAAGATTAGTTAGTATTTAGTTTAATTATAGTAAAGCTTAATTTAAGTTTTTAGGAATTAATTAGTTTTAATTTATTTTGATTTTTTTTAATTCTTAATTTTTAGGGTTTCACTTATTTAGGATAAAAAAAAATTACTATACAATAAGCATAAAATATACATAAAGAAATAAATTTTGTAATATAATTTTTGTATATGTACAAATAATAATAATGTAGCCTAAAATAAAAATAAAATAATATCATTCTTGTCTATAAATAAAGTATATGTATACTAACAATAAACATAGTATAGCATAAATACTCATATGTATAAAATATATTGTAACATAAAATAATTTTTGTAAAATAAATTTGTATAAGTTTAATAATTAATAACCATAAATGTATATCATGTTGTATGTAAACACTTGTATCATACAAGTATAAATTTTGTAAAATAAGTATTTGTATATGTAATACTAACATATGTATGTAAACTTATGTATGTTTAATATTAACATAAATGTAAATTAAAACAAATATATACGTTGTTGTATGTTAAAAATATAAATTTTGTAAAATAAATAAAACACTTGTAAAAATACATTGTAATTTTAAATAATAAATATCCTTAAGTATATAAATAAAATAAATTGTATATTATGAATAAATAAATTTTGTACAAAAATAAAATCAATAAAAAAAACAATTGTATTATAAGTTATAAAAATATAGTATGTATATTACTATTTACATTTATATATGTATGTATCATTTGTAACTTAACAAACAAATTTATGAATTTATAAAAATAATAAGTAAACACTAATGTATACTTACAAATGTATATTATGTATTTGTAAAATAATTGCGTATTAAAATAATTTTGTATAAATTAAATAATAACACATTGTATATATGTATATCACAGAAATTAATTTAATAAACCAATTGGTACATAAATAACAAAACCAACAAACTTTGTAAATAAATAAACATTTTTCAAATAAAATAAATACTAATTTAGGAATTAGGTTTGAAATTAGTTTGTAATTTATTGTATATATGTTGTTGTATATTATCGTAGAGATGGCAGACGCTTCGACCTCGGGTAGCAGGCCCAAGAGGGCCCGCCGTGTGATCGTTGCAGAGACACAGGCTCAGAGGAGACAGCAGCAGCAGCCACGGGAGAGAGATATTAGGTACTCCGCTCCCATTGTCATCCCACCACCGGACGCACATGCACCATTACCGCACCTACGACGACGAGTAGAGCACACATTTCTACAGTTCGCTCCCGGCACCCCTGAGCACGTACGCATGGAGACACTCGTCGACTTAGGGACGATTCAGCACCGAGGATACGACCGAGACGTATTGCAGCAGCTTGGTCGCGTCGACGAGTTCGACGCGATGATGACCCCTCAGTGGACATCCATCCTACGCTGCAGCTGGCTGCAGTATGATGAGCTGACTGCAGAGTTCCTGTCCACATTTCAGTATGATACAGGCTCCCTCACGCATCCTGGAGCTGTATCGTTTGCTTTGGGGTGACACACTCATACCATGAGTGTCGCCCAGTTTGCGGTAGCCTTCGGGCTGTATTCGCAGGAGCAGGTGGCAGCTCCTGACTTTGAGAGTCTTCTCAGAGACTCTGCCCGGGTAGCTAGGCCCGGGTTCATCGCAGATGACGATTTAGCAGCCTTCTGGGGGACCATCTCGACCCAGCCTAACACCGATCGTAAGCTGGCCTCCCAGATCCGCGATCCCCTTCTTCGATATATTCATCGGATCATTGGTAGCACCTTGATTCCTCGCCACTCCGGCAAGGACAAGGTAAGCTCCTTTGACCTGTTTTGCCTCTACTGCATTCATTGTCGCCACCCGGCGAACCTCGCAGCCATCCTCCTCACATCATTCGCGAGGCCACGCCGGGGAGGCTGCACGGCGCGCCTCGATATGGGGCCATACATAGGGCATTTGGCGCACATTCTTCGGGTATTCCTCACATATCCTGTTGAGCATGTTACGAGAGGCCCGGAGACGACGCCCTACGAGCTATATGACATGCAGACAGCTGGGATGGTGACCTTTGATTCACCACCTCGTTGGATGCCCATCTTCCCGACCCCAGAGCATGCCCCCGCCGTCCCACCGCCATCGACGCACCGCATCTTGCACTGGGGGGAGCGACCAGCTCGTGATGCCCCGCCACGCCCTCCTGCTGCTCCTCGTCTTACCCAGCGTTATCTCCTTCAGAGATTAGATGCTATTGAGGACAGCGTGAGGCGCATAGCGGCTCATCTCGAGGTTGAGTTGGCCCCTCGGATGTCAGACCCTCACCTTCCATCCGACCCCGAGGACGACACAGACAAAGAGCCCGATGAGGGCGCGGATGAGGATGAGGAGTAGTTTGTATTTAGTTTAGTTGATGTATTTTCTTTTCAGTTGTATGTATTCAGACAGAAAATTCTATATGTTATCTATTTTGGTATGTCTGTCTCTTTTTATTTGTTTATTTATTCTGTGGTTGTGTTTAATTTATTTTCTGTTATTATTGTGGTTGCATATGAATGTTGTACATTGGTTGTTTATTTTTATTGTAAAATATTTGTAATGTGTTGGTTGTATAATTGTTTAATTCTGTAATTTATTAGTTGTATTTCATGGTTGTATATCGTGTTGTGTGTATAAATTATAATTCATTTGTTGTATTAACAATTGTATATGAGTGTTGTTGTACATTTAGAGGCGCGCGACTCCATTTATGACACTTCTACATTTATTCAGGGAGTTCGTGCTAACCTTTTGTACATGTATTTTAATTTTTGTTCGCCAGTTCTGAATCCACATTGAGGACAATGTGTTGTTCTAGTGTGGGTATGTGAGGCTGGCGCCTTTTAGTTTTTAAATTTTGTAAAAACAAGTCATTGTATATATCAAGCCAAATGTTTATAAAATTTTGAAAACTAGAATAAAATTTAAAATTTTTTAAAAATTTTGTAAATAATTTAGAACCTGTAATTAAATAATTAAATTGTAATTATTTTTAAGTTAAAAACTCAAAAAAAAAATTAAAAAATCAAAAAAACTTTGCAAAAAGATTTTTCTTATATTTGAGTCAGTTGTAAATAATCAATCAAGTCAGTATTTGAGTCTTCTTCTTTTTCAGTTAATCTAGTTGGTTTGTTTGAGATCTTAATTTGCAGTCTGATTTTAACCACTCGTACTCAATTACATTCGGGTGGCGGCTACTTAGACTACTTCATTTGCAAATGGCCGGCTGTTGATTGACTTCTTTTCGGATTAGACTCACTTGTGCTGATGTTGCGTGATCAGCTAAGTCTTTTCCACTTTTTACCTTAGATTTTATCTTTCTGTAAATATTCTTTTGTTTATTTGTTTATTTTTCATTTTCTGATTGAGTCTAGAGTTTTAGGATGTTTATAGCTAGAATCTTGAAAAATGTCCTTGTTCTTGCTTGCATTTTATAAATGGAAGATGATCGGAATATGATTAGGGCTTAGGTATTTAGAGGCTAACTTGTGTATTGATGTGGGATTTGTTGGTAGGCCCAGCCGATAGAAAAGTTCCTTAGGATTGATAGAACAAACTTAAATTCAGGATTCTTGTGGGTTTAAGACTTGGAAAATTCGGGAAATCTGAAACTAAATAATAGTGAATAAAGGAACCTCTGTAAACTAACAACCTAGATTTCCTAAAAATTTAAACCTGGCACATATGTTCTCTTTTTATGAAAATAAATCCGAGACTTATGGCGCCCGCTAAATAAAAGAAATTCCACAATCCACTAAGTGAGCTGAGCCTGTGCAAATAAAAGAAAGAGAGAATAAGAGCTAAAAAGCAGTTGTCATACCCGGCTCATAACCGAGTGAAACAGTGCTGTAATATGCTCAAGTGAGGTAAAAGAAAAGAAAAATGAGAGAATAATAAGGCAAAATACTCACACCTTCATCCATCTCCATCATTAGGTTAAAATTTTAACTTTGTCTAGGTAGTTTGCATACAGAGGTGGGTTTAAGTCTTTTGATTTAATCCTGTACCTTGAAAGCTGTTGTTTAGGATTAAGATAACTCGTTTTGACCAAGGGATGGGATTCATAAGATGAATGATAAAACTTGAACATAAATAAATCATGATTAGGGAACTGGAAATTGGTGTTTGGGTTTAGATTGGACCTTTATACCAACAATCGTGGTTAATACACAAGGATTTAAGATTGTTAAATCATTGCATTTTAAGAACCTAGCCCTGATCTATGATTCCATTAAGTGTGGGTATTTTTGATGTGTTAGTTAAACACATCCATTTTTGTAAATATTCGAGTCAGTTTTCATTAGTTTTGTAAATATTTCGAGTCAATTTTAGTTCCTTTTTACATTTAAGTGTTTTTGTGCAGGAATGTGTCCCGGAGGAGCGGAAATAAAGGCAAACGGGCGTCGGAATCAATTGCGGTTGATCAAACGAAGAAAACAGGAATTTTTGACCTAGGCGGTACGCCTATCAAGAGTTCCTGGTATCAGGCGATACGCATGGCATCATCAGCCACCAATCCCCCAATAATCTCGCGCGTAACGCCTAGCCTCATGCAGGCTCGATAGGCGTTACGCCCCAGATGATTTTTGAGCCTAAAACCCTAATTTCAAGCCCTCTATAAATTGATCGCATTCCAGCCATTTTGAGGGTCTTTTTTCTGCGACTTTGGAACCCTAATCAAGCTAGGAGGCTGCTGGAGCTTAACCATGGAAGGAAGAGCTTGATTAGGGCTTGTTGAAGTGAAGAAAGACCTTGTTCTTGAGTATTTTCCTTATCTTTACATGTTCTTAGTTTAAAGCTTGATCTTTCATGTATTTAGACATACTTCAGACTTGTTTGGCTACTGTTGGTATGATTTGTGGCTAGATCTATGGTTGTATCTAGGTTTGGGATGATAAAGTTTTGATCTTTGATGATTTTGGACATGATTTATGCTTATGGATGCTATATGCTTGTAATCAGCTGTAAAGTTTGAAACTTTGATGATATTTGTATGTGTTGAATGATTATATGAGGTGAATGTTCGATCCACGTGTGTTTAGTCGTCTTTCCACACATAGATGCATGTTAGGCCTACTAATTTGTGTTTTAGGTTAGTTTATGGGTTGTTGATCACATTCCATAGGATTAGACTTCATTAAGTATAGTCATTT
>SZYD01001337.1:0-29718 GCA_009363875.1 Mikania micrantha | reverse complement strand
TATAATACAGACTCATTTGTGCGAATGATACCTATGAATGAGTTCATTCGAATGAATGAACGACTAGCGAATGTCTGAGGCAAACGAACGAGCCGTCACATGACTCATTCGGTTGACTAGCTCATTCGGCAGAGCCATTCGCCGAATGAGTGTTTCGTACAACTCTATCGTCCGAATGATTACAGCCTATTATATACCTGAAAACAGAATGTTTTCACAACTTTTCTGACCCCTGAACATTCCCTGTCACATTCGTAGGGTTTGGAGCCGCCATCCCTTCTCCAATTTGTTTCTCGTCCCAGTGGTGTTTGATTTTGATCAAAACGTTGTCTCCGCATCGTCGTATTGCCATGGGCTTGGTGATTTTGATTGGAAAACCCTCGAATAGGAATTCACACTATTCGAGGCCTGCTGAGCAGAATCCGCATGGAACAGAGTGGTTTCCAATGTCCTACAATGGGTATTTTGTTAGTGCATGTAATGTACCTAGTTCTATGTATTGTAGGATTTTGATGTATAAAGCTTATCTCAGTAATGAAAAAGACTATTATGTTTTGTTCGTTTACGTTTGTTTAAGTATAGTACGTTTGACTTTGACTTTTTCTATACTACAGACTCATTCATGCGAATGATACCTACGAATGAGTTCATTCGCACGAATGAACGACTAGTGAATGTCTGAGGCAAACGAATGAGCCACTTACATGACTCATTCAGTTGACTAGCTCATTCGGCAGAGCCATTCGCCCGAATGAGTGTTTCGTATAACTCTTTCGTCCGAATGATTACAGCCTATATATAGACCCGCAAACAGAATGTTTTCACAACGTTTCTGACCCCTGAACTTTTCCTGTCAGATTCGTAGGGTTTGGAGCCACCATCCCGTCTCCAAGTTTGTTTCTCGTCCCAGTGGTGTTTGATTTTAATCAAAACGTTGTCTGCGCATCGTCGTATTGCCACAGGGCTTGGTGATTTTGATTGGAAAACCCTCGAATAGGATTTCGCATTATTCGAGGCCTCCTGAGTAGAATCCGCAAGGAACAGAGTGGTTTCCAAGGTCCTACAAAGTGGTATTTTGTTAGTGCATGTAGTGTCCCTAGTTCTGAGTATTGTAGGATTTTGATGTATAAAGTTTATATCAGTAATGAAATCGACTATTATGTTTTGTTCGTTAAGGTTTGTTTAAGTTTAGCATGTTTCACTTTGATTTTTTCTATAATACAGACTCATTTGTGCGAATGATACCTATGAATGAGTTCATTCGCATGAATGAACGACTAGCGAATGTCTGAGGCAAACGAACGAGCCACTCACATGACTCCTTTGGTTGACTAGCTCATTCGGCCGAGCCATTCGCCCGAATGAGTGTTTCGTACAACTCTATCGTCCGAATGGTTACAACCTATATATATACCTGCAAACAGAATGTTTTCACAACTTTTCTGACCCCTGAACATTCCCTGTCACATTCGTAGGGTTTGGAGCCGCCATCCCTTCTCCAAGTTTGTTTCTCGTCCCTGTGCGTGTTTGATTTTGATCAAAACGTTGTCTCCGCATCGTCGTATTGCCACAGGGCTTGGTGATTTTGATTGGAAAACCCTCGAATAGGATTTCTATTATTCGAGGCTTCCTGAGTAGAATCTGCAAGGAACAGAGTGGTTTCCAAGGTCCTACAAAGTGGTATTTTGTTAGTGCATGTAGTGTCCCTAGTTCTGTGTATTGTAGGATTTTGATGTATAAAGTTTATATCAGTAATGAAATCGACTATTATGTTTTGTTCGTTAACGTTTGTTTAAGTTTAGTATGTTTGACTTTGACTTTTTCTTTAATACAGACTCATTCGTGCGAACGATACCTATGAATGAGTTCATTCGCACGATTGAACGACTAGCGAATGTCTGAGGCAAACGAACGAGCCACTCACATGACTCATTCGGTTGACTAGCTCATTCGGCAGAGCCATTCGCCCGAATGAGTGTTTCGTACAACTCTATCGTCCGAATGATTACAGCCTATATATATACCTGCAAACAGAATGTTTTCACAACTTTTCTGACCCCTGAACATTCCCTGTCACATTCGTAGGGTTTGGAGCCGCCATCCCTTCTCCAAGTTTGTTTCTCGTCCCTGTGGTGTTTGATTTTGATCAAAACATTGTCTCCGCATCGTCGTATTGCCACAGGGCTTGGTGATTTTGATTGGAAAACCCTCGAATAGGATTTCTATTATTCGAGGTTTCCTGAGTAGAATCCGCAAGGAACAGAGTGGTTTCCAAGGTCCTAGAAAGTTGTATTTTGTTAGTGCATGTAGTGTCCCTAGTTCTGTGTATTGTAGGATTTTGATGTATAAAGTTTATATCAGTAATGAAATCGACTATTATGTTTTGTTCGTTAAGGTTTGTTTAAGTTTAGCATGTTTCACTTTGACTTTTTCTATAATACAGACTCATTCGTGCAAATGATACCTATGAATGAGTTCATTCGCATGAATGAACGACTAGCGAATGTCTGATGCAAACGAACGAGCCACTCACATGACTCCTTTGGTTGACTAGCTCACTCGGCCGAGCCATTCGCCCGAATGAGTGTTTCGTACAACTCTATCGTCCGAATGATTAGAACCTATATATATACCTGCAAACAGAATGTTTTCACAACTTTTCTGACCCCTGAACATTCCCTGTCACATTCGTAGGGTTTGGAGCCGCCATCCCTTCTCCAATTTTGTTTCTCGTCCCAGTGGTGTTTGATTTTGATCAAAACGTTGTCTCCGCATCGTCGTATTGCCACGGGGCTTGATGATTTTGATTGGAAAACCCTCGAATAGGAATTCGCACTATTCGAGGGCCTGCTGAGCAGAATCCGTAAGGAACAGAGTGGTTTCCAATGTCCTACAAAGTGGTATTTTGTTAGTGCATGTAATGTACCTAGTTCTGTGTATTGTAGGATTTTGATGTATAAAGCTTATCTCAGTAATGAAAAAGACTATTATGTTTTGTTCGTTAACGTTTGTTTAAGTATAGTATGTTTGACTTTGACTTTTTCTATAATACAGACTCATTCATGCGAATGATACCTACGAATGAGTTCATTCGCACGAATGAACGACTAGTGAATGTCTGAGGCAAACGAATGAGCCACTTACATGACTCATTCAGTTGACTAGCTCATTCGGCAGAGCCCTTCGCCCGAATGAGTGTTTCGTATAACTCTTTCGTCCGAATGATTACAGCCTATATATAGACCCGCAAACATAATGTTTTCACAACTATTCTGACCCCTGAACATTCCCTGTCAGATTCGTAGGGTTTGGAG
Organism: Mikania micrantha; assembly: GCA_009363875.1. Lineage (NCBI taxonomy): Eukaryota > Viridiplantae > Streptophyta > Magnoliopsida > Asterales > Asteraceae > Mikania > Mikania micrantha. The sequence goes on along the minus strand of SZYD01001337.1, from coordinate 26,404 downwards.
CCACCATCCTTCTCCAAGTTTGTTTCTCGTCCCAGTGGTGTTTGATTTTGATCAAAACGTTGTCTGCGCATCGTCGTATTGCCACAGGGCTTGGTGATTTTGATTGGAAAACCCTCGAATAGGATTTCGCATTATTCGAGGCCTCCTGAGTAGAATCCGCAAGGAACAGAGTGGTTTCCAAGGTCCTACAAAGTGGTATTTTGTTAGTGCATGTAGTGTCCCTAGTTCTGTGTATTGTAGGATTTTGATGTATAAAGTTTATATCAGTAATGAAATCGACTATTATGTTTTCTTCGTTAACGTTTGTTTAAGTTTAGTATGTTTGACTTTGACTTTTTCTATAATACAGACTCATTCGTGCAAATGATATCTATGAATGAGTTCATTCGCACGATTGAACGACTAGCGAATGTCTGAGGCAAACGAACGAGCCACTCACATGACGCATTCGGTTGACTAGCTCATTCGGCAGAGCCATTCGCCCGAATGAGTGTTTCGTACAACTCTATCGTCCGAATGATTACAGCCTTATATATACCTGCAAACAGAATGTTTTCACAACTTTTCTGACCCCTGAACATTCCCTGTCACATCGTAGGGTTTGGAGCCGCCATCCCTTCTCCAAGTTTGTTTCTCGTCCCTGGTGTTTGATTTTGATCAAAACGTTGTCTCCGCATCGTCGTATTGCCACAGGGCTTGGTGATTTTGATTGGAAAACCCTCGAATAGGATTTCCATTATTCGAGGGTTCCTGAGTAGAATCCACAAGGAACAGAGTGGTTTCCAAGGTCCTACAAAGTGGTATTTTGTTAGTGCATGTAGCGTCCCTAGTTCTGTGTATTGTAGGATTTTGATGTATAAAGTTTATATCAGTAATGAAATCGACTATTATGTTCTGTTTGTTAACGTTTATTTAAGTTTAGTATGTTTGACTTTGACTTTTTCTATAATACAGACTCATTCGTGCGAATGATACCTATGAATGAGTTCATTCGCACGAATCAACGACTAGCGAATGTCTGAGGCAAACGAACGAGCCACTCACATGACTCATTCGGTTGACTAGCTCATTCGGCAGACCCATTCGTCCGAATGAGTGTTTCGTACAACTCTATCGTCCGAATGATTACAGCCTATACATATACCTGCAAACAGAATGTTTTCACAACTTTTCTGACCCCTGAACATTCCCTGTCACATTCGTAGGGTTTGGAGCCGCCATCCCTTCTCCGAGTTTGTTTCTCGTCCCAGTGGTGTTTGATTTTGATCAAAACGTTGTCTCCGCATCGTCGTATTGCCATAGGGCTTGGTGATTTTGATTGGAAAACCCTCAAATAGGATTTCGCATTATTCGACGCCTCCTGAGTAGAATCCGCAAGGAACAGAGTGGTTTCCAAGGTCCTACAAAGTGGTATTTTGTTAGTGCATGTAGCGTCCCTAGTTCTGTGTATTGTAGGATTTTGATGTATAAAGTTTATATCAGTAATGAAATCGACTATTATGTTCTGTTTGTTAACGTTGGTTTAAGTTTAGTACGTTTGACTTTGACTTTTTCTATAATACAGACTCATTCGTGCGAATGATACTGATCAATGAGTTCATTCGCAAGATTGAACGACTAGCGAATGTCTGAGGCAAACGAACGAGCCACTCACATGACTCATTCGGTTGACTAGCTCATTCGGCAGACCCATTCGTCCGAATGAGTGTTTCGTACAACTCTATCGTCCGAATGATTACACCCTATACATATACCTGCAAACAGAATGTTTTCACAACTTTTCTGACCCTGAACATTCCCTGTCACATTCGTAGGGTTGGAGCCGCCATCCTTCTCCGAGTTTGTTTCTCGTCCCGTGGTGTTTGATTTGATCAAAACGTTGTCTCCGCATCGTCGTATTGCCATAGGGCTTGGTGATTTGATTGGAAAACCCTCAAATAGGATTCGCATTATTCGACGCTCCTGAGTAGAATCCGCAAGGAACAGAGTGGTTTCCAAGGTCCTACAAAGTGGTATTTGTTAGTGCATGTAGTGTCCCTAGTTCTGTGTATTGTAGGATTTTGATGTATAAAGTTTATATCAGTAATGAAATCGATTATTTGGTTTTGTTCGTTAACGTTGGTTTAAGTTTAGTATGTTTGACTTTGACTTTTTCTATAATACAGACTCATTCGTGCGAATGATACTGATCAATGAGTTCATTCGCAAGATTGAACGACTAGCGAATGTCTGAGGCAAACGAACGAGCCACTCACATGACTCATTCGGTTGACTAGCTCATTCGGCAGAGCCATTCGCTCGAATGAGTGTTTCGTACAACTCTATCGTCGGAATGATTACAGCCTATATATATATACCTGCAAACAGAATGTTTTCACAAATTTTCTGACCCCTAAACATTCCCTGTCACATTCGTAGGGTTTGGAGCCGCCATCCCTTCTCCAAGTTTGTTTCTTGTCCCTGTGGTGTTTGAATTTGATCAAAACGTTGTCTCCGCATCGTCGTATTGCCACAGGGCTTGGTGATTTTGATTGGAAAACCTTCGAATAGGATTTCCATTATTCGAGGCATCCTGAGTAGAATCCGCAAGGAACAGAGTGCTTTACAAGGTCTTACAAAGTGGTATTTTGTTAGTGCATGTATTGTCCCTAGTTCTGTGGATTGTAGGATTTTGATGTATAAAGTTTATATCAGTAATGAAATCGACTATTATGTTTTGTTCGTTAACGTTTGTTTTAGTTTAGTATGTTTGACTTTGACTTTTTCTATAATACAGACTCATTCGTGCGAATGATACCTATGAGTGAGTTCATTCGCACGAATGAACGACTAGCGAATGTCTGAGGCAAACGAACGAGCCACTCACATGACTCATTCGGTTGACTAGCTCATTCGGCAGAGCCATTCGCCCAAATGAGTGTTTCGTACAACTCTATCGTCCGAATGATTACAGCCTATATATATACCTGCAAACAGAATGTTTTCCCAACTTTTCTGACCCCTGAACATTCCCTGTCACATTCGTAGGGTTTGGAGCTGCCATCCCTTCTCCAAGTTTGTTTCTCGTCCCAGTGGTGTTTGATTTTGATCAAAACGTTGTCTCCGCATCGTCGTATTGCCATAGGACTTTGTGATTTTGATTGGAAAACCCTCGAATAGTATTTCGCATTATTCGAGGCCTCCTGAGTAGAATCCGCAAGGAACAGAGTGGTTACCAAGGTCCTACAAAGTGGTATTTAGTTAGTGCATGTAGTGTCCCTAGTTCTGTGTATTGTAGGATTTTGATGTATAAAGTTTATATCAGTAATGAAATCGACTATTATGTTTTGTTCGTTAACGTTTGTTTAAGTTTAGTATGTTTGACTTTGACTTTTTCTATAATACAGACTCATTCGTGCGAATGATACCTATGAATGAGTTCATTCGCATGAATGAACGACTAGCGAATGTCTGAGGCAAACGAACGAGCCACTCACATGACTCATTTGGTAGACTAGCTCATTCGGCAGAGCCATTCGCCCGAATGAGTGTTTCGTACAACTCTACCGTCCGAATGATTACAACCTATATATATACCTGCAAACATAATGTTTTCACAACTTTTCTGACCCCTGAACATTCCCTGTCACATTCGTAGGGTATGGAGCCGCCATCCCTTCTCCAATTTTGTTCCTCGTCCCAATGGTGTTTGATTTTGATCAAAACGTTGTCTCCGCATCGTCGTATTCCCACGGGGCTTGGTGATTTTGATTGGAAAACCCTCGAATAGGAATACGCACTATTCGAGGGCCTGCTGAGCAGAATCCGCAAGGAACAGAGTGGTTGTGCATGTAATGTACATAGTTCTGTGTATTGTAGGATTTTGATGTATTAAGCTTATCTCAGTAATGAAAAAGACTATTATATTTTGTTCGTTTACGTTTGTTTAAGTATAGTTCGTTTGACTTTGACTTTTTCTATAATACAGACTCATTCCTGTGAATGATACCTACGAATGAGTTCATTCGCACGAATGAATGACTAGTGAATGTCTGAGGCAAACGAATGAGCCACTTACATGACTCATTCAGTTGACTAGCTCATTCGGCAGAGCCATTCGCCCGAATGAGTGTTTCGTAGAACTCTTTCGTCCGAATGATTACAGCCTATATATAGACCCGCAAACAGAATGTTTTCACAACTTTTCTGACCCCTGAACAATCCCTGTCAGATTCGTAGGGTTTGGAGCCACCATCCCTTCTCCAAGTTTGTTTCTCGTCCCAGTGGTGTTTGATTTTGATCAAAACGTTGTCTCGGCATCGTCGTATTGCCACAGGGCTTGGTGATTTTGATTGGAAAACCCTCGAATAGGATTTCGCATTATTCGTGGCCTCCTGAGTAGAATCCGCAAGGAACAGAGTGGTTTCCAAGGTCCTACAAAGTGGTATTTTGTTAGTGCCTATAGTGTCCCTAGTTCTGTGTATTGTTGGATTTTGATGTATAAAGTTTATATCAGTAATGAAATCGACTATTATGTTTTGTTCGTTAACGTTTGTTTAAGTTTAGTATGTTTGACTTTGACTTTTTCTATAATACAGACTCATTCGTGCGAATGATACCTATGAATGAGTTCATTCGCACGAATGAACGACTAGCGAATGTCTGAGGCAAACGAACGAGCCACTCACATGACTCACTCGGTTAGCTAGCTCATTCGGCAGAGCCATTCGCCTGAATGAGTTTTTCGTAGAACTCTAGCGTCCGAATGATTACAGCCTATATATATAGCTGCAAACAGAATGTTTTTACAACTTTTCTGACCCCTGAACATTCCCTGTCACATTCGTAGGGTTTGAAGCCGCCATCCCTTCTCCAAGTTTGTTTCTCATCCCAGTGGTGTTTGATTTTGATCAAAACGTTGTCTCCGCATCGTCGTATTGCCATAGGGCTTTGTGATTTTGATTGGAAAACCCTCGAATAGGATTTCGCATTATTCGAGGCCTCCTTAGTAGAATCCGCAAGGAACCGAGTGGTTTCCAAGGTCCTACAAAGTGGTATTTTGTTAGTGCATGTAGCGTCCCTAGTTCTGTGTATTGTAGGAATTTGATGTATAAAGTTTATATCAGTAATGAAATAGACTATTATGTTTTGTTCGTTAACGTTTGTTTAAGTTTAGTATGTTTGACTTTGACTTTTTCTATAATACAGAGTCATTCGTGCGAATGATTCCTATGAATGAGTTCATTCGCACGAATGAATGACTAGCGAATGTCTGAGGCAAACGAACGAGCCACTCACATGACTCATTCGGTTGACTAGCTCATTCGGCAGAGCCATTCGCCCAATGAGTGTTTCGTATAACCTCTTTCGTCCGAATGATACAGCCTATATATAGACCCACAAACAGAATGTTTTCACAACTTTTCTGACCTGAACAATCCCTGTCAGATAGATTGTAGGGTTTGGAGCCATGTACCTTCTCCAAGTTGTTTCTCGTTCAGTGGTGTTTGATTTTGATCCAAACGTTGTCTCCGCATCGTCGTATTGCCACAGGCTTGGTGATTTGATTGGAAAACCCTCGAATAGGATTCGCATTATTCGGGGCCTTCTGAGTAGAATCCGCAAGGAACAGAGTGGTTTCCAAGGTCCTACAAAGTGGTATTTTGTTAGTGCATGTAGCATCCCTAGTTTGTTATTGTTGGATTTTGATGTATAAAGTTTTATATCAGTAAATGAAATCGACATATTATGTTTGTTCGTTAACGTTTGTTTAAGTTTAGTATGTGTCACACCCCCACCTCCTGTTACACCAGACGACGTCATTTTTAAAAGGTAGCGGAAGCATAGCGGCGGAGTCTCGAAGGTGAGGGGTGACTTACTTGATCCGGTATCATAACACACATAGTTAAGAAAAGCACTAATTACAAATCACGACAAATATTTATTACATGTCCTGAATATCCGTTCACAACTTAAGTTCCTTCTATTACATCCCAAGTCCTAACTACATGGTGCGTGCACAGGTGTTTCCTCACCGTTGGTACTGATTACCTGTAAAAGATTTAAAGTTTAAAAATATCAGTATAAAAACTGGTGAGTTCATAAATAAGACTCGATACAATATGATATGATAGTAAAGTCAATGGTACACATTAACATAAGTGAATAATCATGTGACCCGTATCCAGATCCTTTCTGACAGTCCAGTCTAGAAAATAACCGAAGTTAAACTCCGTGCCTCTAACTCAATGTCTCACTACATCAAGTCGATACCAGGAATGGTGACAAGCATTCACACAAGGGTAGACGCTATCTATCCATGAATGGGGTTGTCAGCCCGATAGTACTATCTTTGTCCACACATTCGGCCCCACATGGGTTAACCAGATACAGTTGGTTTTGAGGACTTTGTTGTACACAGAAAATAGTCATAATCCCATGACACCCACATGCAAGCCGGTATTGCAATTGTTACTAAACATATCACACGTTTGATAAAGATTTCATAATAGTCACCCCGATGTTAAGAAAACAGTAAAAGAAAAGGGGTTGTATGAAACTCACCTGAAGTTTATGAAAAGATAAAATCACACGAACGGTGGCTAAAAATGCTAATCTGCATTAGTTTATTTATAATTAATTATTTGTGTTTTAACTTGCTGATTAGATCTGTTTGAACGTTCAATGTCACCGACATTGTAATGAAAAGTCATCGAACTAACATTAGATGTTTAATTAATTATTTAGTCTAATATCATACAATGTACTATAATGTAGGTACCTATACTCGTTTAGGTACCTTGTGTTAAGTTGATGACTCATTGGATTAGCCGGAATAATCTCCGACTAATTAGTTAGGTAATGCTGTTGATTATATTACTTAAACAGTCCCTAGATGAAATCTCGGCTTAGGAATGATTAATTCTTGTCACTAATTATCCATGTATCACAAAACATAACAATATGACATTTGAATAGGTTAAACAATCATGTTTAACATATTAATCCGACTGTTATCATAAAACCAGACAGTTATTCCAATTGGTAGGGTAATAACTGTGATTAGTTTGAAACACTTGAGATTAACCTTGCATTTCAAAGATTAACCAAAATAATCACTTACATTGTCATAATCCAATGGTTTAAACCATTAGAAGTATTGTTATGGTTTAGTGAAAACCGGGCATTATAACGGATCAAAACAGGCATTTACCCGTTAACAAGACAAGTTATCCGTCAAAAATCATTCCTAGCTATCATCTAAGCAATAATCAACAACCCTAACTATATCATTACGTTCAAAAACACGATCTAATCAATGAAAATCAAGTCAGAAGGTTAAAAAGGATAGTTACCCAAATCAGACGATTCTACGGACAAAATCACGATCAGGACGTGTATACACGTTCACCGGTTCGAGCTGGACGTTCTGGTGGTGTCAAATATGAGTTTTGGTGGGAGATTGGTCAAGATCTTGAGTTAAAGAGGTTTAAAGTCGAGAGGAATGAAAAATAAAATTCTCTGCATGCTTCTGCGATTTAACAATCTGGTTCAACAGACCGACCTACTCGTCGCGTATCGCGACGAGTGGCCCACATGTCGTCGCGTACCGCGAGGGATTCCGGATAAGATTTGATATCGTGACTTGTCGCGTACCGCGACAAGACTCCAAGGAGTCGTCGCGTACCGCGAGGGATCCAATTTCAAGATTTTTCTTCGTTTCGCGATTCCGGACAATCCGTAACTCGGTTTCACGCACGGTTTTCTCCCATGTTCCCAATTTCTCGCACACTTTAAACCTGTAATGATTAAAATCATCAATTTAACACAGATTCCTAGAACGACCAAACGTGCTCGTGTTATTGATGACGTAATGTTTACCTGCAATTGTCACAGTCTCCTCCTGTTACAGAAATTTCGTCCCGAAATTTGCTTTAACTCCTACAGTTTGATCGCCTATGTAAACAAATGAGGATACTTCTGTTTCATGCGGTCTTCACGTTCCCAAGTGTACTCTGGCCCTCGTTTAGAATTCCATTTGACTTTTACAATTGGTATTCGACTTCGTTTGAGGGTCTTTTCATCTCGATCCATTACTTCGACTGGTTCTTCCGTGAACTGTAGGTTTTCGGCAATGTGTATCTCATCAAGAGGTATGACTAGTGACTCGTCCAATAGGCACTTTTTCAGATTCGAGACATGAAACACATCATGTATGTTACTAAGTTCTGAGGGTAACTCTAATCTGTATGCTACCATTCCAATCCTTTCAAGAATTGTAAATGGTCCTACAAATCTTGGTGAGAGTTTTCCTCGTTTTCCGAATCTGAAAATACCTTTCCAGGGAGAGACTTTTAGCATCACTTTATCACCAATCTGGAATTCGAGTGGTCTACGTCGATTATCAGCATAACTCTTCTGTCGATCGCATGCTGCTTTAATTCGTTCCTGAATGAGCGCGATCTTATCAGTCGTTTCCTGGATCAGTTCCGGGCCAATAATCTGACTTTCGCCTACTTCTGACCAACACACAGGAGATCGGCATTTGCGCCCGTACAAAGCTTCAAATGGAGCACATTGGATACTAGTATGATAGCTGTTATTATAAGAAAATTCAACCAATGGCAGATGAGTATCCCAGCTACCTCCAAAATCAATTACACAGCTTCGAAGCATGTCTTCTAATGTTTGATTTGTACGTTCAGTCTGCCCATCCGTTTGTGGATGATAAGCTGTGCTCATGTTGATCTGTGTACCCAAGGCATGTTGAAGAGTTTGCCAAAAACGTGACATAAATCGACTATCTCTATCAGAAATAATAGAGATTGGCACTCCATGTCGCATTACGATTTCGTTGATGTAGAGTTTAGCTAAACGGTCCATGGAATAGTCTTCCCGAATTGGTAAGAAATGTGCTGATTTGGTAAGGCGATCTACGATGACCCAAATAGCATCATGGTTATGCGCCGTTCTGGGTAATTTAGTGATGAAATCCATGGAAATTTGTTCCCATTTCCACATAGGGATTTCTGGTTGTTGCAATAGCCCAGATGGTCTTTGATGTTCTGCCTTAACCTTAAGGCACGTTAAGCATTTATTCACATATTCTGCTATTTGTTTCTTCATACCAGGCCACCAGTAGAAGTCTTTGAGATCTTTATACATCTTGTCAGCACCTGGATGAATAGAATATTTGGATTTGTGAGCTTCGTCCAAGATAATTGGTCTGATATTACCAAGTACTGGGATCCATGCTCGGTTTTTGAAATATAATATTCCATCCGTTTTGGTTTTAAGTTGTTTATCTAACCCTCGTAATTTCTCAACGGTGTAATTTGTTGTTTGCAAGGCCTGCCGTTGAGTTTCACGTATTTGAGGGTTTAGACTAGTTTGAATCGTCATTTCCAGCGCTTTCACACGTATGGGTTTGACTCTCTCTTTGCGACTTAAAGCATCGGCTACAACATTTGCTTTACCTGGGTGGTAACGGATTTCGCAGTCATAGTCGTTCAGAAGTTCCACCCATCGCCTTTGTCGCATATTTAGCATTTTCTGATCTAGAATGTGTTGAAGACTTTTGTGATCTGTATAGACCGTACACTTCGTCCCGTACAAGTAATGTCTCCATATCTTGAGTGCAAACACTACTGCACCAAGTTCTAGATCATGAGTGGTGTAATTCTTCTCGTGCACTTTTAGCTGCCGAGAAGCATAGGCAATCACCTTGTTGTTCTGCATCAGCACACACCCGAGTCCTTGACGTGAGGCATCACAGAAGACTATGAAATTCTCTGTGCCTTCTGGTAGTGCCAGAATAGGTGCATTGCAGAGTTTATGCTTCAACAGTTGAAATGCCTCCTCCTGTTGAGAGTCCCATATGAACTTTTGATCTTTCTGGGTTAGAGTAGTTAAAGGCAAGGCTATCTTTGAAAAGTTCTTGATGAATCTTCTGTAATAGCCCGCTAACCCTAAGAATTGACGAATCTCTGTTGGGGTTTTCGGTGTCTCCCATTGCTTTACCGCTTCAATCTTGCTGGGATCCACTTGTATACCATTTTCATTTACTACATGCCCAAGAAACTGGACTTCCCGTAACCAGAACTCACATTTGGAAAATTTGGCATAAAGTTTCTCATGTGCTAAAAGTTCCAAGATCAGTTTTAAGTGTTGCACATGTTCTTGTTGACTGCGGGAGTAAATGAGAATGTCATCAATAAAAACAATCACGAATTTATCCAAGTAAGGTCTACACACACGATTCATCAGATCCATAAACACTGCAGGCGCATTAGTCAGCCCGAAGGGCATTACTAAAAACTCATAATGCCCGTATCGAGTTCGAAAAGCTGTTTTAGAAACATCATCATCATGGATTCGTAGTTGATGATATCCAGATCTGAGATCGATTTTTGAAAAATAGATAGCACCTTGCAATTGATCGAATAGATCATCTATACGGGGTAGTGGATAACGATTTTTGATTGTCAATTTATTGAGTTCCCGATAGTCGATACACATCCTGAGAGTACCGTCCTTCTTTTTCACAAAAAGGATAGGTGCGCCCCAAGGTGAGTAACTCGGTCTAATGAAACCTTTGTCTAAAAGTTCCTGTAATTGACTCGATAGTTCTTGCATTTCCGATGGAGCCAATCGGTAAGGAGCTTTAGCTATAGGTGCTGCTCCTGGTACTAAGTCAATACGAAACTCAACTTGTCTCACTGGGGGTAATCCTGATATATCGTCAGGAAAAACTTCAGGATATTCTCGAACTACAGGAATGTCTTCAATACGTTTTTGATGTGGTTTGTTTTCAGTCACGTAAGCTAAAAAGGCTTGACAGCCCTTTCTTAAGCACTTTCGAGCTTGCATACATGATATGATACTCAGTTTCCTGCCAGCCCTTTCACCTTGTATCATAAGTGTATCACCATTTGGTAATGAAATACGAATCATCTTATTTTGACATATGACTTCCACTCGATTTTCTGAAAGCCAGTCCATACCAATAACAACATCAAAGCTTCCCAATTCAATAGGAAGAAGATCAATATTAAAAAGATGATCGTTTAGATTCAATAAACACCCTTGAATCACATTGTTAGTCATAATTGACTTGCCATTAGCAAGTTCAATGACGTAAGGGTTTGTTAGGTTATCAACGGCCAATCCGAGTAGTGAAGCAAAATCAGAGGAAACAAAACTTTTGTCCGCTCCGGTGTCAAAAAGAACAGATACATAGTGATTGTTAAGAAGAAACGTACCGGTAACGGTGTTGTTATCACGTCGAGCCTCTTCCGCCCCTATCTGGAAGGCTCTTCCTCTTGCTTCATTGCCCTGGTTGGTGTTGTTGGTAGGGCAGTTTTTCATGAAGTGATCCGGGCTTCCACATCTGAAACACGACCGGTTGATTTGTTGTGGTTGTTGTTGTTGAGTTCCTTGGTTTGATCGGCGAACAGGGAGATTGCAATATTTGGAGAAATGCCCGACCTTGTTACAATTGTTACAAACAGGGCAGGGTCCCACATGATGAAATGGGCACTTAGGACATTTAGGTGCTTGCCCTACATAGGCTTTTCTCTCCAAAGTTGTGGCAATGTATCCCTTTGCCATTTGCACATTCCGGCTGGGTTCCACCGGAGCCCCTGGTTTGCCTTTCCCAACCCATTTTCGTTTCACCCCTTTAACAGTGCTGGGGGTAGTGGTTGCCAGACTGCTGCTTGACTCACCTTTCACTGTCAATGTACCACTTCTTACTGCAACATCGGTAAGCCTGGTGGTTAAGGTGATAGCATGTTTCAAAGTACGTGGTTCAGCTGCCGTGACCATTCCCTTGATTTGAGGTACCAGACCTTTGATATATTTTTCTATCAAAGCCTGCTCAGTTGGAAACATGTTTGGCAGCAGACATGTTAATTCGTGAAATCGATCGGTATATTTCAAACAATCAGCACCGATCATAGAATGGTTCCAAAATTCCTCTTGGAGCTTTTGGATTTCAGTGATGGGACAATATTCTGACAGAATCAAAGTTTTAAACTCGTCCCAAGTCATAGCATCCACAACAGCCGTGGTCAAGGTTTTTGCCTGGGTATTCCACCAGGTCAATGCTGAGTCTGTCAGTGAACAAGCTGCATAAGACACTTTGTGTTCAGCCAAACACTGGCTGATCTTGAGCTTAGTCTCCATGCTCTCAATCCATTTCAAAAGTCCTGACGCTCCTTCCTTCCCCGTAAAAGTAGGGGGATTGCAAGAAGCGAAGTACTTATAAGTGCATCCTCGTTGTGGAGGATCCGGATTGATTGTGTTGGTACTAGTCGTATGGCGGGTTTCAACATGTCCGCCTGTAGCATTATGCTCCGTATGGACTCTACCCGAGCCAGGAGCACGATTTGTTTGATATTGGGCCAACATGCCCGTAAGAACAGCGGATAATTGGTCACCTGCTATACGAGCAACGTCCGCTTCATTTAGACTGGGTCCATTCACAGGTGGATCCTGAATGGATTCTTGAGTTTGAGGATTTTTAGCAGAACGACCTCTTCTAGGGGCCATAGTCTGATCACACACAGATAAAGTAAAGTCAAAACAAGAATCCATAGTCGTAATAAAGACAAATGTTGTATAACTACTTCGAGTTTTTCACAGTTATATTGTACACCACTAAGTCATGTTCATAGTTGCAGTTATACTAGTACGTCTGTTTGTCTTGCCAAGCGTATACTAGTATCATTTTATAGTCTACCAAAATGACACCGATTTAGACATGTTACTACACTGATATGTACTAGTATTACATTATTTCACTATAATGTAGTACCGATATTAATATATTTCTACACGTGTTTGTTATGTACTAGTATTACATTATTTCACTATAATGTAACACCGATATTGATATGACCCTATCACAAATTTTGTTACGTACTAGTATTACATTACTTCACCGCAATGTAACACCGATATTGTTATGACTCCACATGAGTCTTGTTATGTACTAGTATTACATTACTTCACCGCAATGTAACACCGATATTGTTATGACTCCACATGAGTCTTGTTATGTACTAGTATTACATTACTTTACCGCAATGTAACACCGATATTGTTATGACTCCACATGAGTCTTGTTATGTACTAGTATTACATTACTTCACCGCAATGTAACACCGATATTGTTATGTTTTCGCACAAGTTTTCTTTTTATATGACTTGAAAAGTTAGCACCGGCTATAATGTAAAGACACAATGTTGCACATACAATGTTAAAAGAAAACTTTTATTATAACTGTCACAGTTGTACATTAGGATTAGTACATATACAAGAAAATATCCTAATGCAGTTGTACCCACTATTACAACCTAACCGTCCGAGGCCTATTTTACAAGTCAAAACTTCCTCGGAGTAGTACAGTCCAGCCTATTCGATTCCTTTACCGTAGTAAATACAGTAAACATGTGATAATGATGGCCACCGCTGCCATCACTATTGCTGCGTCCAACAGTCGTAGCTCCATCCTCATATTGCCTAACCCTACCATCCATCCCCTAACTCTCTCTACCCCACTCCTACACATACCACCTAAAGTCCACTGGAGTCTACCCTCAATCACCTCCCTCCATGCCCTGGCACCTGCCTCCAGGACAGCAACATGTTCAGCTAAACTCTCATAGGCCGTGCGAGTTTCCCACAGAGTGTCACGTGTTTCCTGCAATGAAACACGCGATAACTGAAGATCCAATGTAACCCGTTGCAGCTGAACTCTCATCTCAGCCTGCTGAGATGACTCGCCTTCCTCATGTATGGAATGAGGTACATCCCGAGGTGCTAGTGGTCCTCTCGGAATAGGACCTGTCGAGATGCGGACTCGTCCCCGCCTTCCTCCAAACCCTGTAAATACTGGTACTTGCTGTGGTGGTGTAGGGCTTTGTGCCCTCCCGATAGCTGGTGAGTCAGCATCTAACAGATGCTGAGGTATAGGTGGTGTAGGTGGTATTGATGGTAAAGTCTGGTGGGACATTTGAGATGACGGCACTGTCTGTGTTGATCCTGAACTTGTTTCCGTGCCAAATGAATCACTTTCTGAGTCTGACATTGCTGTATCGACACACAAGTTCGTATTAGTAACATAAAATAAATAAATAACAACAACATTTATTTGAGTGTTTATATTTGTTAACTATGTTCGGTGCTCTCAGTGTAACTATTCGAGCCTATGGTTATAATCTAGGTTTCTAAGTCCGCCTAAATTCTATAACCTGTGGCTCTGATACCACCCTGTCACACCCCCACCTCCTGTACACCAGACGACGTCATTTTTAAAGGTAGCGGAAGCATAGCGGCGAAGTCTCGAAGGTGAGGGGTGACTTACTTGATCCGGTATCATAACACACATAGTTAAGAAAAGCACTAATTACAAATCACGACAAATATTTATTACATGTCCTGAATATCCGTTCACAACTTAAGTTCCTTCTATTACATCCCAAGTCCTAACTACATGGTGCGTGCACAGGTGTTTCCTCACCGTTGGTACTGATTACCTGTAAAAGATTTAAAGTTTAAAAATATCAGTATAAAACTGGTGAGTTCATAAATAAGACTCGATACAATATGATATGATAGTAAAGTCAATGGTACACATTAACATAAGTGAATAATCATGTGACCCGTATCCAGATCCTTTCTGACAGTCCAGTCTAGAAAATAACCGAAGTTAAACTCCGTGCCTCTAACTCAATGTCTCACTACATCAAGTCGATACCAGGAATGGTGACAAGCATTCACACAAGGGTAGACGCTATCTATCCATGAATGGGGTTGTCAGCCCGATAGTACTATCTTTGTCCACACATTCGGCCCCACGTGGGTTAACCAGATACAGTTGGTTTTGAGGACTTTTGTTGTACACAGAAAATAGTCATAATCCCATGACACCCACATGCAAGCCGGTATTGCAATTGTTACTAAACATATCACACGTTTGATAAAGATTTCATAATAGTCACCCCGATGTTAAGAAAACAGTAAAAGAAAAGGGGTTGTATGAAACTCACCTGAAGTTTATGAAAAGATAAAATCACACGAACGGTGGCTAAAAATGCTAATCTGCATTAGTTTATTTATAATTAATTATTTGTGTTTTTAACTTGCTGATTAGATCTGTTTGAACGTTCAATGTCACCGACATTGTAATGAAAAGTCATCGAACTAACATTAGATGTTTAATTAATTATTTAGTCTAATATCATACAATGTACTATAATGTAGGTACCTATACTCGTTTAGGTACCTTGTGTTAAGTTGATGACTCATTGGATTAGCCGGAATAATCTCCGACTAATTAGTTAGGTAATGCTGTTGATTATATTACTTAAACAGTCCCTAGATGAAATCTCGGCTTAGGAATGATTAATTCTTGTCACTAATTATCCATGTATCACAAAACATAACAATATGACATTTGAATAGGTTAAACAATCATGTTTAACATATTAATCCGACTGTTATCATAAAACCAGACAGTTATTCCAATTGGTAGGGTAATAACTGTGATTAGTTTGAAACACTTGGGATTAACCTTGCATTTCAAAGATTAACCAAAATAATCACTTACATTGTCATAATCCAATGGTTTAAACCATTAGAAGTATTGTTATGGTTTAGTGAAAACCGGGCATTATAACGGATCAAAACAGGCATTTACCCGTTAACAAGACAAGTTATCCGTCAAAAATCATTCCTAGCTATCATCTAAGCAATAATCAACAATCCTAACTATATCATTACGTTCAAAAACACGATCTAATCAATGAAAATCAAGTCAGAAGGTTAAAAAGGATAGTTACCCAAATCAGACGATTCTACGGACAAAATCACGATCAGGACGTGTATACACGTTCACCGGTTCGAGCTGGACGTTCTGGTGGTGTCAAATATGAGTTTTGGTGGGAGATTAGTCAAGATCTTGAGTTAAAGAGGTTTAAAGTCGAGAGGAATGAAAAATAAAATTCTCTGCATGCTTCTGCGATTTAACAATCTGGTTTCACAGACCGACCTACTCGTCGCGTATCGCGACGAGTGGCCCACATGTCGTCGCGTACCGCGAGGGATTCCGGATAAGATTTGATATCGTGACTTGTCGCGTATCGCGACAAGACTCCAAGGAGTCGTCGCGTATCGCGAGGGATCCAATTTCAAGATTTTTCTTCGTTTCGCGATTCCGGACAATCCGTAACTCGGTTTCACGCACGGTTTTCTCCCATGTTCCCAATTTCTCGCACACTTTAAACCTGTAATGATTAAAATCATCAATTTAACACAGATTCCTAGAACGACCAAACGTGCTCGTGTTATTGATGACGTAATGTTTACCTGCAATTGTCACAGTATGTTTGACTTTGACTTTTTCTATAATACAGACTCATTCGTGCGAATGATACCTATGAATGAGTTCATTCGCACGAATGAACGACTAGCGAATGTCTGAGGCAAATGAACGAGCCACTCACATGACTCACTCGGTTGGCTAGCTCATTCGGCAGAGCCATTCGCCTGAATGAGTGTTTCGTAGAACTCTAGCGTCCGAATGATTACAGCCTATATATATAGCTGCAAACAGAATGTTTTTACAACTTTTCTGACCCCTGTACATTCCCTGTCACATTCGTAGGGTTTGAAGCCGCCATCCCTTCTCCAAGTTTGTTTCTCATCCCAGTGGTGTTTGATTTT
The DNA here is from genome assembly GCA_009363875.1 of Mikania micrantha. Lineage (NCBI taxonomy): Eukaryota > Viridiplantae > Streptophyta > Magnoliopsida > Asterales > Asteraceae > Mikania > Mikania micrantha. Next base: position 9,696 of record SZYD01001337.1, on the reverse strand, counting down.
GATCAAAACGTTGTCTCTGCATCGTCGTATTGCCATAGGGCTTTGTGATTTTGATTGGAAAACCCTCGAATAGGATTTCGCATTATTCGAGGCCTCCTTAGTAGAATCCGCAAGGAACCGAGTGGTTTCCAAGGTCCTACAAAGTGGTATTTTGTTAGTGCATGTAGCGTCCCTAGTTCTGTGTATTGTAGGATTTTGATGTATAAAGTTTATATCAGTAATGAAATAGACTATTATGTTTTGTTCGTTAACGTTTGTTTAAGTTTAGTATGTTTGACTTTGACTTTTTCTATAATACAGAGTCATTCGTGCGAATGATACCTATGAATGAGTTCATTCGCACGAATGAATGACTAGCGAATGTCTGAGGCAAACGAACGAGCCACTCACATGACTCATTCGGTTGACTAGCTCATTCGGCAGAGCCATTCGCCCGAATGAGTGTTTCGTATAACTCTTTCGTCCGAATGATTACAGCCTATATATAGACCCGCAAACAGAATGTTTTCACAACTTTTCTGACCCCTGAACATTCCCTGTCAGATTCGTAGGGTTTGGAGCCACCATCCCTTCTCCAAGTTTGTTTCTCGTTCCAGTGGTGTTTGATTTTGATCAAAACGTTGTCTCCGCATCGTCGTATTGCCACAGGGCTTGGTGATTTTGATTGGAAAACCCTCGAATAGGATTTCGCATTATTCGGGGCCTCCTGAGTAGAATCCGCAAGGAACAGAGTGGTTTCCAAGGTCCTACAAAGTGGTATTTTGTTAGTGCATGTAGCATCCCTAGTTCTGTGTATTGTAGGATTTTGATGTATAAAGTTTATATCAGTAATGAAATCGACTATTATGTTTTGTTCGTTAACGTTTGTTTAAGTTTAGTATGTTTGACTTTGACTTTTTCTATAATACAGACTCATTCGTGCGAATGATACCTATGAATGAGTTCATTCGCACGAATGAACGACTAGCGAATGTCTGAGGCAAACGAACGAGCCACTCACATGACTCATTCGGTTGACTAGCTCATTCGGCAGAGCCATTCGCCTGAATGAGTGTTTCGTAGAACTCTAGCGTCCGAATGATTACAGCCTATATATATAGCTGCAAACAGAATGTTTTCACAACTTTTCTGACCCCTGAACATTCCCTGTCACATTCGTAGGGTTTGGAGCCGCCATCCCTTCTCCAAGTTTGTTTCTCGTCCCAGTGGTGTTTGATTTTGATCAAAACGTTGTCTCCGCATCGTCGTATTGCCATAGGGCTTTGTGATTTTGATTGGAAAACCCTCGAATAGGATTTCGCATTATTCGAGGCCTCCTTAGTAGAATCCGCAAGGAACAGAGTGGTTTCCAAGGTCCTACAAAGTGGTATTTTGTTAGTGCATGTAGCGTCCCTAGTTCTGTGTATTGTAGGATTTTGATGTATAAAGTTTATATCAGTAATGAAATAGACTATTATGTTTGGTTCGTTAACGTTTGTTTAAGTTTAGTATGTTTGACTTTGACTTTTTCTATAATACAGAGTCATTCGTGCGGATGATACCTATGAATGAGTTCATTCGCACGAATGAATGACTAGCGAATGTCTGAGGCAAACGAACGAGCCACTCACATGACTCATTCGGTTGACTAGCTCATTCGGCAGAGCCATTCGCCCGAATGAGTGTTTCGTATAACTCTTTCGTCCGAATGATTACAGCCTATATATAGACCCGCAAACAGAATGTTTTCACAACTTTTCTGACCCCTGAACAATCCCTGTCAGATTCGTAGGGTTTGGAGCCGCCATCCCTTCTCCAAGTTTGTTTCTCGTCCCAGTGGTGTTTGATTTTGATCAAAACGTTGTCTCCGCATCGTCGTATTGCCACAGGGCTTGGTGATTTTGATTGGAAAACCCTCGAATAGGATTTCGCATTATTCGGGGCCTCCTGAGTAGAATCCGCAAGGAACAGAGTGGTTTCCAAGGTCCTACAAAGTGGTATTTTGTTAGTGCATGTAGCATCCCTAGTTCTGTGTATTGTAGGATTTTGATGTATAAAGTTTATATCAGTAATGAAATCGACTATTATGTTTTGTTCGTTAACGTTTGTTTAAGTTTAGTATGTTTGACTTTGACTTTTTCTATAATACAGACTCATTCGTGCGAATGATACCTATGAGTGAGTTCATTCGCACGAATGAACGACTAGCGAATGTCTGAGGCAAACGAACGAGCCACTCACATGACTCATTCGGTTGACTAGCTCATTCGGAAGAGTCATTCGCCCGAATGAGTGTTTCGTACAACTCTTTCATCCGAATGATTACAGCCTATATATATACCTGCAAACAGAATGTTTTCATAACTTTTCTGACCCCTAAACATTCCCTGTCACATTCGTAGGGTTTGAAGCCGCCATCCCTTCTCCAAGTTTGTTTCTCGTCCCAGTGGTGTTTGATTTTGATCAAAACGTTGTCTCCGCATCGTCGTATTGCCATAGGGCTTTGTGATTTTGATTGGAAAACCCTCGAATAGTATTTCGCATTATTCGAGGCCTCCTGAGTAGAATCCGCAAGGAACAGAGTGGTTTCCAAGGTCCTACAAAGTGGTATTTTGTTAGTGCATGTAGTGTCCCTAGTTCTGTGTATTGTAGGATTTTGATGTATAAAGTTTATATCAGTAATGAAATCGACTATTATGTTTTGTTCGTTAACGTTTGTTTAAGTTTAGTATGTTTGACTTTGACTTTTTCTATAATACAGACTCATTCGTGCGAATGATACCTATGAATGAGTTCATTCGCACGAATGAACGACTAGCGAATGTCTGAGGCAAACGAACGAGCCACTCACATGACTCATTTGGTTGACTAGCTCATTCGGCAGAGCCATTCGCCCGAATGAGTGTTTCGTACAACTCTACCGTCCGAATGATTACAGCCTATATATATACCTGCAAACAGAATGTTTTCACAACTTTTCTGACCCCTGAACATTCCCTGTCACATTCGTAGGGTTTGGAGCCGCCATCCCTTCTCCAATTTTGTTTCTCGTCCCAATGGTGTTTGATTTTGATAAAAACGTTGTCTCCGCATCGTCGTATTGCCACGGGGCTTGGTGATTTTGATTGGAAAACCCTCGAATAGGAATTCGCACTATTCGAGGGCCTGCTGAGCAGAATCCGCAAGGAACAGAGTGGTTTCCAATGTCCTACAAAGTGGTATTTTGTTAGTGCATGTAATGTACCTAGTTCTATGTATTGTAGGATTTTGATGTATAAAGCTTATCTCAGTAATGAAAAAGACTATTATATTTTGTTCGTTTACGTTTGTTTAAGTATAGTTCGTTTGACTTTGACTTTTTCTATAATACAGACTCATTCATGCGAATGATACCTACGAATGAGTTCATTCGCACGAATGAACGACTAGTGAATGTCTGAGGCAAACGAATGAGCCACTTACATGACTCATTCAGTTGACTAGCTCATTCGGCAGAGCCATTCGCCCGAATGAGTGTTTCGTACAACTCTTTCGTCCGAATGATTACAGCCTATATATAGACCCGCAAACAGAATGTTTTCACAACTTTTCTGACCCCTGAACATTCCCTGTCAGATTCGTAGGGTTTGGAGCCACCATCCCTTCTCCAAGTTTGTTTCTCGTCCCAGTGGTGTTTGATTTTGATCAAAACGTTGTCTCCGCATCGTCGTATTGCCACAGGGCTTGGTGATTTTGATTGGAAAACCCTCGAATAGGATTTCGCATTATTCGTGGCCTCCTGAGTAGAATCCGCAAGGAACAGAGTGGTTTCCAAGGTCCTACAAAGTGGTATTTTGTTAGTGCATGTAGTGTCCCTAGTTCTGTGTATTGTAGGATTTTGATGTATAAAGTTTATATCAGTAATGAAATCGACTATTATGTTTTGTTCGTTAACGTTTGTTTAAGTTTAGTATGTTTGACTTTGACTTTTTCTATAATACAGACTCATTCGTGCGAATGATACCTATGAATGAGTTCATTCGCACGAATGAACGACTAGCGAATGTCTGAGGCAAACGAACGAGCCACTCACATGACTCACTCGGTTGACTAGCTCATTCGGCAGAGCCATTCGCCTGAATGAGTGTTTCGTAGAACTCTAGCGTCCGAATGATTACAGCCTACATATATAGCTGCAAACAAAATGTTTTTACAACTTTTCTGACCCCTGAACATTCCCTGTCACATTCGTAGGGTTTGAAGCCGCCATCCCTTCTCCAAGTTTGTTTCTCATCCTAGTGGTGTTTGATTTTGATCAAAACGTTGTCTCCGCATCGTCGTATTGCCATAAGGCTTTGTGATTTTGATTGGAAAACCCTCGAATAGGATTTCGCATTATTCGAGGCCTCCTTAGTAGAATCCGCAAGGAACCGAGTGGTTTCCAAGGTCCTACAAAGTGGTATTTTGTTAGTGCATGTAGCGTCCCTAGTTCTGTGTATTGTAGGATTTTGATGTATAAAGTTTATATCAGTAATGAAATAGACTATTATGTTTGGTTCGTTAACGTTTGTTTAAGTTTAGTATGTTTGACTTTGACTTTTTCTATAATACAGAGTCATTCGTGCGAATGATACCTATGAATGAGTTCATTCGCACGAATGAACGACTAGCGAATGTCTGAGGCAAACGAACGAGCCACTCACATGACTCATTCGGTTGACTAGCTCATTCGGCAGAGCCATTCGCCCGAATGAGTGTTTCGTACAACTCTTTCGTCCGAATGATTACAGCCTATATATAGACCCGCAAACAGAATGTTTTCACAACTTTTCTGACCCCTGAACAATCCCTGTCAGATTCGTAGGGTTTGGAGCCGCCATCCCTTCTCCAAGTTTGTTTCTCGTCCCAGTGGTGTTTGATTTTGATCAAAACGTTGTCTCCGCATCGTCGTATTGCCATAGGGCTTGGTGATTTTGATTGGAAAACCCTCGAATAGGATTTCTCATTATTCGAGGCCTCCTGACTAGAATCCGCAAGGAACAGAGTGGTTTCCAAGGTCCTACAAAGTGGTATTTTGTTAGTGCATGTAGCGTCCCTAGTTCTGTGTATTGTAGGATTTTGATGTATAAAGTTTATATCAGTAATGAAATAGACTATTATGTTTTGTTCGTTAACGTTTGTTTAAGTTTAGTATGTTTGACTTTGACTTTTTCTATAATACAGACTCATTCGTGCGAATGATACCTATGAATGAGTTCATTCGCACGAATGAACGACTAGCGAATGTCTGAGGCAAACGAACGAGCCACTCACATGACTCATTCGGTTGACTAGCTCATTCGGCAGAGCCATTCGCCCGAATGAGTGTTTCGAAGAACTCTATCGTCCGAATGATTACAGCCTATATATATACCTGCAAACAGAATGTTTTCACAACTTTTCTGACCCCTGAACAATCCCTGTCAGATTCGTAGGGTTTGGAGCCACCATCCCTTCACCATGTATGTTTCTCGTTCCAGTGGTGTTTGATTTTGATCAAAACGTTGTCTCCGCATAGTCGTATTGCCACAGGGCTTGGTGATTTTGATTGGAAAACCCTCGAATAGGATTTCGCATTATTCGGGGCCTCCTGAGTAGAATCCGCAAGGAACAGAGTGGTTTCCAAGGTCCTACAAAGTGGCATTTTGTTAGTGCATGTAGCATCCCTAGTTCTGTGTATTGTAGGATTTTGATGTATAAAGTTTATATCAGTAATGAAATCGACTATTATGTTTTGTTCGTTAACGTTTGTTTAAGTTTAGTATGTTTGACTTTGACTTTTTCTATAATACAGACTCATTCGTGCGAATGATACCTATGAGTGAGTTCATTCGCACGAATGAACGACTAGCGAATGTCTGAGGCAAACGAACGATCCACTCACATGACTCATTCGGTTGACTAGCTCATTCGGAAGAGTCATTCGCCCGAATGAGTGTTTCGTACAACTCTTTCGTCCGAATGATTACAGCCTATATATATACCTGCAAACAGAATGTTTTCACAACTTTTCTGACCCCTAAACATTCCCTGTCACATTCGTAGGGTTTGGAGCCGCCATCCCTTCTCCAAGTTTGTTTCTCGTCCCAGTGGTGTTTGATTTTGATCAAAACGTTGTCTCCGCATCGTCGTATTGCCATAGGGCTTTGTGATTTTGATTGGAAAACCCTCGAATAGGATTTCTCATTATTCGAGGCCTCCTGACTAGAATCCGCAAAGAACAGAGTGGTTTCCAAGGTCCTACAAAGTGGTATTTTGTTAGTGCATGTAGCGTCCCTAGTTCTGTGTATTGTAGGATATTGATGTATAAAGTTTATATCAGTAATGAAATAGACTATTATTTTTTGTTCGTTAACGTTTGTTTAAGTTTAGTATGTTTGACTTTGACTTTTTCTATAATACAGACTCATTCGTGCGAATGATACCTATGAATGAGTTCATTCGCACGAATGAACGACTAGCGAATGTCTGAGGCAAACGAACGAGCCACTCACATGACTCATTCGGTTGACTAGCTCATTCGGAAGAGCCATTCGCCCGAATGAGTGTTTCGAAGAACTCTATCGTCCGAATGATTACAACCTATATATATACCTGCAAACAGAATGTTTTCACAACTTTTCTGACCCCTGAACATTCCCTGTCACATTCGTAGGGTTTGGAGCCGCCATCCCTTCTCCAAGTTCGTTTCTCGTCCCAGTGGTGTTTGATTTTGATCAAAACGTTGTCTCCGCATCGTCGTATTGCCACGGGGCTTGGTGATTTTGATTGGAAAACCCTCGAATAGGATTTCGCATTATTCGAGGCCTCCTGAGTAGAATCCGCAAGGAACAGAGTGGTTTCTATGGTCCTACAAAGTGGTATTTTGTTAGTGCATGTAGTGTCCCTAGTTCTGTGTATTGTAGGATTTTGATGTATAAAGTTTATATCAGTAATTAAATCGACTATTATGTTTTGTTCGTTAACGTTTGTTTAAGTTTAGTACGTTTGACTTTGACTTTTTCTATAATACAGACTCATTCGTGCGAATGATACCTATGAGTGAGTTCATTCGCACGAATGAACGACTAGCGAATGTCTGAGGCAAACGAACGATCCACTCACATGACTCATTCGGTTGACTAGCTCATTCGGAAGAGTCATTCGCCCGAATGAGTGTTTCGTACAACTCTTTCGTCCGAATGATTACAGCCTATATATATACCTGCAAACAGAATGTTTTCACAACTTTTCTGACCCATAAACATTCCCTGTCACATTCGTAGGGTTTGGAGCCGCCATCCCTTCTCCAAGTTTGTTTCTCGTCCCAGTGGTGTTTGATTTTGATCAAAACGTTGTCTCCGCATCGTCGTATTGCCATAGGGCTTTGTGATTTTGATTGGAAAACCCTCGAATAGGATTTCTCATTATTCGAGGCCTCCTGACTAGAATCCGCAAAGAACAGAGTGGTTTCCAAGGTCCTACAAAGTGGTATTTTGTTAGTGCATGTAGCGTCCCTAGTTCTGTGTATTGTAGGATTTTGATGTATAAAGTTTATATCAGTAATGAAATAGACTATTATGTTTTGTTCGTTAACGTTTGTTTAAGTTTAGTATGTTTGACTTTGAATTTTTCTATAATACAGACTCATTCGTGCGAATGATACCTATGAATGAGTTCATTCGCACGAATGAACGACTAGCGAATGTCTGAGGCAAACGAACGAGCCACTCACATGACTCATTCGGTTGACTAGCTCATTCGGCAGAGCCATTCGCCCGAATGAGTGTTTCGAAGAACTCTATCGTCCGAATGATTACAGCCTATATATATACCTGCAAACAGAATGTTTTCACAACTTTTCTGACCCCTGAACATTCCCTGTCACATTCGTAGGGTTTGGAGCCGCCATCCCTTCTCCAAGTTCGTTTCTCGTCCCAGTGGTGTTTGATTTTGATCAAAACGTTGTCTCCGCATCGTCGTATTGCCACGGGGCTTGGTGATTTTGATTGGAAAACCCTCGAATAGGATTTCACATTATTCGAGGCCTCCTGAGTAGAATCCGCAAGGAACAGAGTGGTTTCCAAGGTCCTACAAAGTGGTATTTTGTTAGTGCATGTAGTGTCCCTAGTTCTGTGTATTGTAGGATTTTGATGTATAAAGTTTATATCAGTAATGAAATCGACTATTATGTTTTGTTCGTTAACGTTTGTTTAAGTTTAGTATGTTTGACTTTGACTTTTTCTATAATACAGACTCATTCGTGCGAATGATACCTATGAAGTGAGTTCATTCGCACGAATGAACGACTAGCGAATGTCTGAGGCAAACGAACGACCACTCACATGACTCATTCGTTGACTAGCTCATTCGGAGAGCCATTCGCCCGAATGAGTGTTTCGTACAACTCTTTCGTCCGAATGATTACAGCCTATATATATATACCTGCAAACAGAATGTTTTCACAACTTTTCTGACCCCTAAACATTCCTGTCACATTCGTAGGGTTTGGAGCCGCCATCCCTTCTCCAAGTTTGTTTCTCGTCCCAGTGGTGTTTGATTTTGATCAAAACGTTGTCTCCGCATCGTCGTATTGCCACAGGGCTTGTGATTTTGATTGGAAAACCCTCGAATAGGATTTTCATTATTCGAGGCCTCCTGAGTAGAATCCGCAAGGAACAGAGTGGTTTCCAAGGTCCTACAAAGTGGTATTTTGTTTAGTGCATGTAGTCCCTAGTTCTGTGTATTGTAGGATTTTGATGTATAAAGTTATATCAGTAATGAAATAGACTATTATGTTTTGTTCGTTAACGTTTGTTTAAGTTTAGTATGTTTGACTTTGACTTTTTCTATAATACAGACTCATTCGTGCGAATGATACCTATGAATGAGTTCATTCGCACGAATGAACGACTAGCGAATGTCTGAGGCAAACGAACGAGCCACTCACATGACTCATTCGGTTGACTAGCTCATTCGGAAGAGCCATTCGCCCGAATGAGTGTTTCGAAGAACTCTATCGTCCGAATGATTACAGCCTATATATATACCTGCAAACAGAATGTTTTCACAACTTTTCTGACCCCTGAACATTCCCTGTCACATTCGTAGGGTTTGGAGCCGCCATCCCTTCTCCAAGTTCGCTTCTCGTCCAGTGGTGTTTGATTTTGATCAAAACGTTGTCTCCGCATCGTCGTATTGCCACGGGGCTTGGTGATTTTGATTGGAAAACCCTCGAATAGGATTTCGCATTATTCGAGGCCTCCTGAGTAGAATCCGCAAGGAACAGAGTGGGTTTCTATGGTCCTACAAAGTGGTATTTGTTAGTGCATGAGTTTCCCTAGTTCGTGTATTGTAGGAGTTTGATGTATAAAGTTTATATCCAGTAATGAAATCGACTATTATGTTTTGTTCGTTAACGTTTGTTTAAGTTTAGTATGTTTGACTTTGACTTTTTCTATAATACAGACTCATTCGTGCGAATGATACCTATGAATGAGTTCATTCGCATGAATGAACGACTAGCGAATGTCTGAGGCAAACGAACGAGCCACTCACATGACTCATTTGGTTGACTAGCTCATTCGGCAGAGCCATTCGCCCGAATGAGTGTTTCGTACAACTCTATCGTCCGAATGATTACAACCTATATATACCTGCACACAGAATGTTTTCACAACTTTTCTGACCCCTGAACATTCCCTGTCACATTCGTAGGGT